>NDGN011354913.1:0-22285 GCA_002564285.1 Tympanoctomys barrerae | reverse complement strand
TTTTTTTTTTTTTTTTTTTAATGTCAGGTAATTCTGCAAGAATGGGAGGTGTAAAACGCAAGTCTTCTGAGAACAACGGAAGCTTGGTTTCCAAACAAGCAAAGTCTTCCTCTGAGGTAACCTTGATTTATTCCTGTCATTGCATAAAGCTTTCTTTGACATTGCATGGCCTGTCTTTTTTATTGGTCATAAGCTTTCTGCTCTGTCCTGTGTCGTGTCTGCTCTTTGCAGTTCCAGGTCTTGGCCATAATTTCTACACTCAAGCAGATGGAGATAATATAAATTTCTGGTTCACTACTTTTTGTGCAAAAAACACTTTTCTTTTTTGGTATTTGGTGGAGGTGTTTTTGAAAGTAAATTGAGATGTATGTGTAAAATTGGAAGAATGGTGTGAGGAGAAGAAAGAGCTGTAGAGTTCTGCGTTGATTGTATGTTGAAAATAGGATCTTTACTCTCAATAGGAAGTTCCATGGTTGCTTATGATTGGGCATAGAGACAAGCTAGTCTTCAAAGGAGATGATTTGCTATTATTAATCTCTGCCCAGAAAAGTATAGACCTCTGAATGCCACATGGGTTTAGGTGCCATATTTAATTCTCTTTTGAAACAGTTCTTTTTCAGACTAAGGAAGTTAAGACTATTTCTTCTACAGGTGAGCTTAGACAGTGGATCTATTTGAGTGTAAATAACTACAATTTAGGTAGACAAATGCACTTGTGTCACATGGATAGTTTCCTGCATTCCAGTGATCAAAAAATATTGGTCAGGGATGCAGCTCAGGGGTAGTGCTTGGCTAGCATGCACCAGGCCCTGGGGTCCATCCCCAGCACCACCAAACAAAACTGCTTTATGAGCCTGTGCTTCAGGCTACAGCTTAGACTTTTGAAATCCATTGGGATGGTACTGTTCAAGACTTTAACATTTGAGAGGGACCTTGAGGCCTAGGGGAACAAGGCAAGGAGGACAGCTTGGAATGGGCCAGAACCCCGAGTTCATTGCTAGATTGGCCAATGGGCTTTTCTGAGCCCATGATAGGGAACAGGCAACAGGAACTTGAACACTTTACCAAAGGCCATGTAAATTATGCTGTCTAAAACCTGGTCTTCTCCAAGCATAAAAGTTTGACCCCTTAGTTGAAGGCTCAGGTTGTTCAAGAAAGAATAAAGATGTTATTGTGGATTGTCATTCGCTTTTGCCTTAAGCTAAGTATTGAATGTGGAAATATTCTGAACTCTGTGTGCCGGAGATGGAGAGGTACTGAGTTCCCACCTCAAGGTACGTGTAGTCCAGAGAGAGTGACAGTCTCTCCCAATCTCTGCCCTGAGCAGGAGCCGTGCAGGTACACAGGAAGCAGCCTGGACCAAAGCTTGCCGAGAAAAATTTTGCCCTAGTTGGAGCATTTGTGGAATGGGAAGAAAGAAAAGCACAGTCAGAGGTAGAAAGGAAGTTGGGGTTTTATCTTGTACTTGGGCATGGAGGGTGGTTGAGAGTATTTAGGGATTTTGAGTTCAGGCTGTTGGCTGGGCTGTGTAGATGATGAATGAGGAAAGGCCCTCAAAATAGAAACAAGGAAAAGGTCAGAGACAGAGTTGGGCTGGACGCGAGGCAGGGAAATAGGGATGGAGAGCTGTTTAGCAAGGGGTAGCACTAGCTGAACATGGTGCAAGCTTATGACCGAGGAAGTGGGCGGCCGGCCTCAGAAGGTAGCACATGTGGAAGGCCTGCTGTGTGCAGTACCATAGCGACCTTGCAAAGCACAAGTGACATGGTCAGGTGGCCATTATTGTATTGTGTAGTCTCCTAGTGTAGAGGAAACTGAACTGTTGGAGGTGGGGCTTCTTTTTCTAGAAGGAAATGGCTTTGTAATATAGGTAAAGACTACGGAGGCCAGGCAAGTGATCGTTGCATTTTAAACTCAGGGAGGATGTTGGCAGGTGATGCAGTGTTAGAAGCTGAGAGACGAACTGGTAAAATTATAACCTATCAGGTTTTGGTACGGAAAAATTGTTAGCAGTGTAGGGTAAAAGGCCGTTCTGGCTGGGTGATACTGTTAATGGAGAAAGCATCAGTGTCAGTGACCAGAGGGCTGATGCGTGAATAGGGTGGGAACCTGCAAGGAGGAATGGTGTACCTTCAGAGAACTGAGCTGATTAGCACCAGGAGAGATGAGTGAGCAGGCACATTTATAACCTGCAAGGAAGAGCTTGTGAAGAGTGAGAATATATACATGTGTGGTACTGTCGTCTGCTTGACTAGAACTTGAAGGGTAGGGAATATGTTAAAAAAAACTTTCTCAGAAAAGTAAAGCAGAGAGACATCACTTGTTATACATTTCTGAGAGACTTTATTCACACTTAGGAATACTTCCCTCCTTCCTCAGTTTTTTTGTTTAAGTAAAGATTTTAATTTTACTCTCTTGTCACCTCCTTGACACCCCTGTGAACATTTGCTATATCAGTATTGTTTCTCATCCTGGGAGGTCATTGTGATCAGTCAGGTTTTGGGCATGGCCTAGTTTATAAGAGGGCTGAGGAGGTAAAGGAAGCAGGGGAAAGAGCGAGTTGATACAGATGTGTGAGCAAAAGGTGAGTATAGTAACCACTGCTCCTGGCGTGGGCCTCACTGACCTTCTTAGGTGGACTGACCTGTGCAGGATTTCTTTCCTAGTGGTGTTTGAAGCCAGGAGTCTGGGATTAGGTCAACAAGACACTAGCGTGCCTCACTGAGTACTTTTGGTTAAGATAAACCTGTTTGCCAGTGGCATCTGGCTCCTTGAAGGTCTTCTCTGCCTAGCAGACTCTTCCACAGAGTTATGACGGATGTTGCTTGGTTAATTGGGAGAGTCTGCTGAGGGGCGAGAGCCAGCAGTGTCCTCTTTAGAATACTATCGTACACTCAATTATATTATCTCCGTCTGCTGGCAGGGAGGAACTATTGCCATGACTGGTATAGAAGACCTTCAGGGAAAACTCTTCAGGTAAGAAGAAACTTTGACCCTTTGTTGAGTCAGAGGCCAGTGCAGAGGTGTGCACGTGAAGATGGGCTTGGGAGTCAGAAGGCCTACCCTTTGGAGCCGAACCTTAGGAGAGTTGTAGAGAGATCGACTTTAGTTTCTGAAAGCCTTTAAGTATTTCTAATTTTATCACATGGTGACATGACTAAGAAACTTTCTACAATGTTTTGTTGTAAGACTGCCCATCTCTATCTAAATTGATGTTATCTTGGGCGAGGACTGCAGTAAAGGCACAGCCACATAAAGCATGCTTTATTATTCTCATTTTATAAATGAGATTAATGTGCTGAAAGTGTTAGACACTAAATCCAAAGTAAGATCTGACACTAAATCAAATATTCTTAACCACCGCACTGTTTTCCCTTCCTCTAACCCCTTTCTATGTTATGGTGAATCACTATCATTAAAATGGCAAATTCTTCCCCTGTCCCTTCCTCCTCCCAATAAATAAATATAAATCTTTAGTGTGCAAGACTAACCTACAGTGGTAAGCATTACCACTGCTTGTCTCTTCAGGTAACTCAGAAGAATTATTTGTGGTTATTTAAATATACAAAGTACTAACCGTGCTCGTTCATTTATACAGTACCTTTTCATTCCCCTAGTCTTACTTATTGAGCATCTTGCATATGTCTGGCTTGATGTGGTCTGATACCCAGGAGCAGGGCCTCTGCTATAAGGAATGCAGGGCCCATTGTGAGCAACCTGACAGTGGGAGGTCCTTTCCCAGTGTGACCTGTGCTGTGATATAACCGTAGCAGTATGTGATAAGGAATAAATGGAGCACCACTTTGGAAGGAACAGTCTAGGAGTCTGGCAAAGTGACATTGGAATAAATGTGAGGAGGAATGGAAGGGACCAGCCAGCCTCTGAAGAGGGCAGGTAGAGGGAATGCCAAGTACAAAGACCAGGCAGAAAGGGCTTCTGCTGGAAGCCAAAGAAGAAGCCAGTGTAGTTGGGCTGCTGCCGGCAAGGAAGAGTGAAATGAGATAGGGGCCTGGGAATTGGTGGGAGCCTGGGGCACAGGGGGTTCCTGTAAGGTGGTAAAGTGCCAGGCGTTACACAGATGGCTCTGCTAGTATCCGTTCAGGAAGAGGTGGAGGATGAGCAAGAATAGAAGAAAGGCTTATTAGGAGACATGGAGGGTAGGAGAAGGCTGGTAATCGTGTTGTCATGCAAAGTAGTGGAGAGCTGCAGTGAGTCCTTCTGACGCAGTGGCAGGGGTGATCGATTCATTGATTGAATGTAGGAAGTGTGAGAGGTTTATTTTTCACTTGAGCAGCTTGATGGAAACAGTACACATAAAATGTGTGTGTAAGTTTGTGTCGTAACTCATGAGTGCATTACTCTTAGCGTAACCTCAGGAAAGGTGATACACATCAACTTTAGATGTGTCCAGAGTAGGTAGATGGGAGACAGTGCATGGTGACAGCAGGCCTTGGGTAAGCATCTTGTAATGATTTGACATTCGGACTTGGGGAGGCTGGCCTTTTAGTAGGTGCTTTGTAGAGAATTGTAAGTTCGTATGGCCTAAAGGGACCTTTTAGAAATAAACTAATTTCCTAAGTTAAAGGGATAGGGAAAAGCTCCAGAGAAGTGTAAAGGATCCTTCTCCAAAAAACTAAAACTAAATCAAAGAGCAGACATACTATATCTTTTGATGAACACAGAACTAGTATTTGACAAAAATGTTGATTAGATAATTTAGTACTTAAACATAATTTGAAGTTATTCTAAAACTTTGATAGTGAATAATTCCTTTTTTTTTTTTTTAAGTAGTTCTGTGGGATTTTGTTGTTTTTTGAGGTGGAATCTTGCTATGTTGCCCAGGATAGCCTACAACTCCTGAGCTCAAGTAGTTCTCCTGCCTCAGTCTAATGAGTAGCTGAAATTACAGGAGTACACCAAATCTGCTTGGCTTAATTTTCACTTATTTCTGTTTAGATACTTCTTTCAAGGCTGCCAGAGTAAATGTTTAGGGGAAAAAATCATGAGTAAGCAACATGTAAATAGTTTTAGAATTGTAGGTTTTAAAAACCGGAAGTTCTTGCAGTAAATTTTAGAAGTTAATTACTGTAAGATGGCACTTTAAATATCCTCTGAGTTTAGACTTGGTGACAAGGTGAAGGTCCTTGCAGTGTGAAGGGGTTGATAGAGAAAAGTACCTGGCATACACAGGTGCAGAGCTGGGTGAAGACAGGGATGATATGAGATTTGGCCATTGAACATCTAGTTGTCTCGAGGTTTTCTCTTCCTGTTTCAGTGGTGGGAAATTTATTTTTGTGGCCAGCATAATGTAAAGCAGTAAGAAGTGAATTGGTATTTGTGTTTTTGTAGAGGTGAAATTACATGAGAAGGGGAGGAAAAAAGATGTCCCACCTGCCTTCCATGGGCCTGTCATGACTAAATATTTTTTGCAGCGTGGGGATGACCTTTGTTACTTGAGGAGCCAAGAAGCGTATCCTCAACCTTTTGCAGTGCAGAGGCTTATCTTGGCACCCAGTAGGCACCACTGCCTACAGGAATCTGGTCTGATGTGCTGCCAGTCCGCGCAGTAAGCGCCTGGTGGGCACTCAAGTCATGTTAAAATGAATGCACGTGAAGCTGCCACCTTTAAGACACTTAGAAGTTCACTTCTGTGCCTTGCACTGCTCCAGTAATGGCTACATGACTTTTCCCGGTGTAATGACAGATCTGAAAAAGATCAGCTCGTGATCTTCTACGGGAGTGCTTAAGTTTTCTGAAAATCTGAAGCAGTTTGTTTACAGCCTTCAGTTAGAAGTACTTAACTGTGATTATCATGTGTTTATTGCGCTGATCTTTAATTGGTGATAGAATAGTGCTGTTGCAATAGTAAACCAAGGAAATCATCTTGAATCATGCTAGCTTGGAAATTTCTTAGATTTCTCTTTTAATATCTGTTGGTTTGATATTTTTTAGGCCTCTCCCAGTGTGTGTCCTGTACAGTCTGTTCCCACAGCAGTGTTTAAGGAGATCCTGCTCGGCTGTACTGCAGCAACTCCACCCAGTAAGGACCCAAGACAGCAGAGTACTCCTCAGGCTGCCAATTCTCCACCTAACCTTGGAGCAAAACTCCCTCAAGGGTGAGCAGAGCTTTGTTAATGATGTTTGATCATAGCAATGAAAAGTTGTGGTAGGTGTGATTCATTACTCCTGTCTCGCATTACCAAGGGAAGTTTTTTTCTAAGATTTCTCAAGAGGAGAGATAGAGTAGGTGCCTAAAAGGAGAGAAGTGTAGAAGACACATGCAGTGGCATGGAAGACAGTGGAGAAGGGGTGGGGGCTGTGCCTTCCCTTCAGAAGACACAGTACAAAAGCGCAATTAAAACACTGCTCACCTTTGGAGAATAAGTGTCTGCTTTCAAGGAAAAAGGAACAGATAGTTGTGTATGGAAGGCTGAGGTCGGTGGGAATGTGAAGAGGGAGACCTGGCTTCAGTGAGGGTTAACCTAGATGTGAGAGGACCCTAGTACAGGTAAGAAGTCTGGCAGTAGAGGAGATTCTAAGGTTAGAAACAGGAGCAATAGCTGTATGTGATCAGGATATAGCTTCTAATTTACAGCTGAAGCAGCCAAGTAGGAAATGGCAGGTTTGACTAGAGGTTTAAAGGGCTATAAGTTTGAGAGAGGAGCAAGGCTCTCTTCTGGGAAGGGACAGTGGCTGGTACAGGCGGCTGATAAGGACTTAAGTGTGGGTCAGGGACATTGGTAGAGAAAAGTAGGTTTGGAACACTGCAGAAAGGCAGCAGAGTAGGTGAGTGTGTTGGTTCACTGGGGGAAAAGTGGACAGCCTCAGGGAGCTTCAGAGCAGTGATAGCCAGGCAAAGATTTCTAACCTGAATGTACATGAGAAATCCTCCCAGGTGAAATCCTGTGTGAGAGGCTGGAAAAAAGAAATGAAGTGGAAATAGAAGTATTGTGTTTTGGTGGGAAGAACCCTGAGATGAACTTGGGAGAAGCAAGCTCCTCAGGGTATCTTCCCCCACAGGAAAGATGTGGGGAAAAGGGTTGTGTGACCAAATAATTCTGTAAACAGGCCCGGAACGAGGTGGGTTTTCTGTTTGCTTTGGTCCCAAACATGCTGTATGATGTTCATAGCGGCACAGGGCTTTGTGCTGTTCATGGTTTATAATTAGTTTCTAATTTACATTTTGTGGGACTGCCTCTGAAGGGATCTATAGTATTTCTAATATGTAGAACATTGAAAAATTTTCATCTTGATATATTTGCCTACCATGCAATTGAATGTCTAAGTTTTGGCAAATAGGAATACTAGCTTTATTTTTTAAATTTAATCTTCATTATATAAAAAAGAATTTAATTCTCTGAAATTAAAAGAAGGTGGAGGGGCTTGCATAGTTGGCCCTACCTAGGCTTTTAGTTCTGACCCTTTGAAAATCCATTGAGCGTTTTCATTGCTGAGTATGTTTGTTGGTTTCATGTGACACTGTTAAGGGAAAGCTATGGTTCACTATGCTATAAGGAGGAGAACTGAAGTAGTGAAAGCTTTATGAGAACATTCAGATAGAACTTAGGGTTGTATCTTTCTGAGTGTTTGAGATATTTTTGTATAGAATTGACTGATGACTTGTAACTGCAACTCATAGAAACCTCCCCTTAATTCTCTTACAATAAGCAGTGTCTTTTCTCTCCTGGTGGTTGCTGTAGGGAACCAAACAGTTGGTTTCAGATGGAAAGAGGTAGCGGTCTGGCTGCTACTTTGCCCTCTTATGTTTTTCAGCTGCCATAAGCAGAGTTTATCAGAAGAACTTTCTTCCTGTCTAAACACAAAGCCTGAAATACTGAGAATAAACCCAGACATCTGCAAAGCAGCGTTGCTGTCTTCAAAGTCTTCTCAGATTGGAACTGAAGACTTGAAAAACCTGAGTGAACCCAAAAGTGGTTGTACCCAGTTGAAGACAAATGGTGATCAGGAAAACAGATTGGAATCTGTCCCACATCCGTTGATAGGCCTTGCTAAGGAGGGCTTGTCTACGAAGACTGCTAAGGCAGAACTGGACCTTGCCAGTACTCCTGAACTGCAAAAGCACCTGGAACTTGCACCCTCCACATCTAATGTTCTCTGCAGTAAGCCAGAAGTGAAAGTGGGTGCTAATAGTGCTCGCCCTAATGGCTGTCCAGAAAACAAGGTAGAATCTTCAACTTTAGGTTGCCGGCCACAGAATTTAAAGGAGACTTCAGCGAAAGTAGACAATGAAAGCTTTTGTACAAGAAACAACAATAAAATCCAGAATGGTGAGTGTTCTTAATTTTTTTAAGGTAAGAGGTGGCAGGTATGTTTTGTCCTAATATTAGGAAGTTTGCATAAGCTATTAATCAACTGGATCTATGCCAATAGTTTTTCTGTGTGAATTGGCATAAGCGTCTGTTAGCACCTTAAAGCCGCAAGGATTCTACTGTATGCATTTGCCATGAGACTTAACTGGTTTCCGTAATGTGGGTAATTAGATGGCTTCCTGTTTTTGATGGTAAGAAAGTATTTTTGTGATATTATAATGATATTAGAATAGTGGTAAGTGATTATCTTTAGACTGTTGCTGATCTTTCTACAGCACATAGGTAGAGGAGAAGATGTGACATGACATACACAAGTATCTTGAATGTGAAATTTTAAAATGCAGGTGCAGAATTGTATCATCACTCAGGAAAGGGACTTGTGGGCGAGCACAGGTTTGGAAAGCCAGGCAGAGTCACCATTTCCCAAGAGCATGGTCCTGAGCACCAACGATGCCAGACTCCTGGTGTAGGGAAAGTGCTGCTGTATTTCATGCAACTTAAAGATGTCAGAACATACCTAATTGAGAAATCCGGTGTCTCAAGTGTTTCCAAATCTAAAACTCGGTGCCAACATGACATGCCAAATGGAAAATTTTATATCTCATCTCATGTAATGAGTTGCAGTCAATTGTGGATGCACTAAAAATATTGAATCTGATTACTTTCAATTTATGCCTGTAAAGGGGTATGTGAAATGTTCTGAATTTTGTATGTAGACTTAAGACTTATCCCCAGGATATCTCGTTATGTATATGTAAATGTTCGAAATCCAAAGAATCATTCAGAAATCTGCAGCACTTCTGTTCTTTTGGATAAGGGATACCCATCTTGTATGTACTGGGATGTTAGTTTAAGGGTGCACCCAGTGATGGTAATTTCTAGAATTAGGAGAATGAAATAGCTGCAATATGTCAAAAGGGTGAGGGCTAAATAACCTTCAAGTCCTGTTCACTTGGATCAGTAAAAAAAGAACATAACTTCACTAGCTTTTTATTTTTACTCTTGGCCTCTGAAACTAGAGGTCGGGGTGGCTGGATTTGGCTTGCAGACCTATTTAATATAGAGTTGGTGGAATAGAAAGCATATTTTCTTTGCCTAGGGACTCTGCTAACCCAGCTTCTTCAGGTCTTAGTAAAATAGCTATTAATTTACGTAAAATTAATTGCATAAGATTATAGTGTTCCTCACGAGTTATGTAACTCCCCTAAGAAAGTGAATATTCATAATGATGAATCTGTTCTATTTCTTTATTTTTGAGTCATCAGCCCTCACACTCAGCTAGATTTGAAGCAAATCATTTTAATTTATATGAAGAGACAGTGAGAAAGCGAGTTGGGCGAGTGCATGACAGATGCACAAGTCCAGCTTTGTTTCCCTTGATCTGACGTGTGGCTGTTCCCTGTTTAACAGGACTTTAAAAGGAAGGGAAAGCCTAGTTGCGCATCCTGCCATCTGTAGTGACTGGCTGAGGATGGAGAGGGATTGCAAGCCGGTGGGGTCTCTGAGCTGCGCCTGCTCGTACTCCCTGTGGATACAGAAAGCCTCAGCAGAGGGGGGCTCTGCTCATGGCTGCATTAGGGGCTAAGAACAAGAGCTGCGGCGGCACAGCTAGCTACCTCTCCTGATTAGATAGAGCAGCAGTGGCAAACCTTTTGAAGGTCAAGAGCCCAGACTGCAACCCAGAGCCGCCTCATTTATCACCTAGTGCCAACACTGCAATTAAACTGAATACTGAGGTTTTTCATTCAGAAAAAAAAAACCTCATACATAACATTTTTTTACCCTTAAAAAAGAACCCAAAATAACATGCATGCCATAGGTTTGTGCCCATCCCTCCCCTGCCCAAGATAAAGAGGTGTCTCATTAGGAGTTAGGCCTGCCCCTTTTTTCTCTTGGTTCTGCTTTGCTCTGAATCAGGGGTCACTGATGGGACCGGGACCAGTTGCTGCTCTTCTCAGGGAAGAGCTGGGCTTAGACAGTTGGGCCTGTTGACCTCTAGGTGCGTTCTCTTAAGCCAGGACACAGCAGGTTAGATGACTTGTGCTTTGCTTATACTTGGGATCGTGATCCAACTCAAAAGGACGATGTCTTATAATATCTGAGGAAAGTTCCATCTTTGAAGTAGTGATCCCCTTATTTTCTCTCCTTTCTTCTCTTACTGTTTACTGAGTGAAAATGTTTGAGAGATCAAAGACTAACAGCATCAGGTAACATTTTTTTGGTATCAAGAATCAAACTCAGGACCTTGAGCTTGACGTGCAGGCACTTTTGGTGAGCTATGTTCCCAGCCCTCAGCTAGCATTTTACAATGTATTTTAGTCCTACTTTAAGAGGTTAGATTAGGGAGGGGAAGGGGACATAAGAATTAAGATGTGTTACATGTGTGTGCCCACTAGCCACGATGAGTGTTGGTTTAGTGTACTTTAGGAAAAATACATAGCCAGGGTGGTGGTGCATGCCTGTAATCCCAGCCCAGCACTCTGGATCACCCCTGGTTTGAGATCAGCCTGGGCTACATAGTGAGACTCTGTCTCAAAAAACTAGGAAGAAAGAAGAGAAAGAACATTTCAGGCCATGCTTTTCTGTGTATGGAAAGTGGCAGAACCAGTTGTTACAGATTTAGGCCTCTGAAGAGCTGCACCTGTGTCTGCATGTGAGCTTGCATTAAGACTTTCCCGATTTGGGAAAGTCTACTTGGCATGTTTCTCTCAGCCATGGCTGTGAAGGATTTGCTCTCCTGGAATTGTGAGCCTGACTCTTGAATTAGTTCATTCTAATTGCCAAATGGATTCACTAAGTGAGACATGCAGAGAAAACAAATCTTTCCAGTTGTTCCAACAATTATTGTCTGTTGCGCTGTGTTTTACAAATTACAAGTAAAAGGGCCAGCTAGATAGCTCAGCAGTCTAAAGTGCCTGCTTAGGCAGATTCAGGGGCCTGGGATTCGATCCCTGGCCTGCATTGTTGGCACCACTTCTGGGGCCTGCTGAGATGGTGATTGAGACTGTGCATGGTGGCGCGCGCGCCTGTAATCCCAGTGCTTGGGAGGCTGAAAACGAGAGGATCGCTGCGAGTTGGGTCTGTGTAATGACTCTGTAGACCTTGTACTAAATACATTAAAAAAAAAAAAAAAGTTACAACTAAATCAGGAATGGATGGGAACATTGCTTTTTATTTAAGATTCATTCAAATACTGATGAGCCAGTCAGAAACTTGAGAGCTTCTGTTTGCTTTGTCTTTTGTTTTCGCAGCCCCCGCTCGGAAGTCAGTTTTAACAGACCCTGCGAAACTCAAGAAGCTGCAGCAGAGTGGCGAGGCCTTCGTGCAGGACGATTCCTGTGTGAACATCGTCGCCCAGCTGCCCAAGTGCCGCGAGTGCCGCTTGGACAGTCTGCGCAAGGACAAGGAGCAGCAGAAGGATTCCCCTGTGTTCTGTCGCTTCTTTCACTTCAGGAGGTGAGGTGTTTGCAAAGAGGTCAGATAACATACTTTTTTTTTTCTATCAGCAATACATCTAAAAGGTAGAGATTGTATTTTTTTTAATCTCTGCATTTGGGAAACTAGGTCTTAGCTATGTATCACTTTCTTTTCATTACATTCTAAAAATAAATATAACACAAAGAAACTTCAAAACACCAACTTATATTTCAAAAGTTAACATTGCAGAAAAATACTGAAGATTCTGAAAAACCATCATGAATAACTACCGTTAACTTTTCAGTGTGGCTTTTTTTGTTTGTTTTATTTCAATAAAAATTAACTATTCAGGGTTTGTTTGGTTTTAGTTTTTCTGTTTTTGTTTTTCTTTTGGTGGTATCAGTGATTGAACTCAGGACCTTGTGCTTGCCAGGCAAACACTTATTCCACTGAGCTAGCTTCCCAGCCCAGTGTGTTTTTAATGGTTGTATAATCATAAATGTATTCAGGCATATCCTGGTGAAGTCCTGCATATACTGCGGTGAGTTGTACTTGCCCAGTGCATAGTAGGAACCTTGTGATTCTATAAGAAGTCATCATAGCAATCTTTCGTTTGTGGTGCTGGGGCCTCGAACCCGGGGCCTTGTGTGTTCACTGGGCAAGTGGTCTCCCCCTGAGCTGCGCCCCCAAGCCCTTGCAGTCAGTGCTTGACAATTCAGTTCTATTGGTAGTCTTTTCCCTTGCTGCTGTCAAGATTATTTTGTATTTTTGCCACTAGAAATAATGCAGAATTGGTTGTCTCCTAGCGTACATCTGTTTACTTTGGAAGAATCCAGGCAGGTTGCATCTGTGTCCATGCCTGTGCCCCACTGTTTGGGCTCAGGCATTCTTGCCTCTTTCCCTTTGCAAGAGGGAAAAGCATATTTAAAAAAAGAAAAAATAAATAAATATATATATATATATATATATATACACACATGTATATATCTTGAGGCCAGATGTGGTGGCACACATCTGTTATCCCTGCACTCTGGCTTGGGGCAGGAGGATCACTGGGAGTTTGAGCCCAGCCTAAACAGCAGAGTAAAACCCTTTCTCCAAAAGTCCCACCCCCCAGTCTTTTTTGGTGGGGGGTGATTTATAGACATTGTCATGTTTATGATGTTTTTAAAGTCATACTCACTTTGTTTAAACTTCTAGCCTGAGTGAAGAAAGGCCAACCTTGTTTTTTTGTGGGGGGGGGGGCGGGCAGCTCAGCCCACCAGTGGGGCGGGGCTGGCTGGCATGTGGTACTGGGGGATTGAACCCCGGGCCCTATGCTTTGCCAAGCTTGTTCTAAGTAGATGCTTTAGACCACTGAGCCATCTCACCAGCCCCAACCTTGCTTTTTGAGCTGTAAAAGACCAGTGTTTTTCTGGGTATAGGTCAACTTTATGAAGTATCTAAATATAGTCTTATTTTCTCAAAACTCTGATTTTCAGGTTTAACTAGTTCTATTCATGAGGCATAACTGTTGACTTTAGTTTAAAAGATTTATGATCTGAATGGAATACACAGGTCTTTTAGATCATTAAATACATCTGGGCTGATAACTTTCAGATTTAGACCCGTGAAAGTTTTTTTTTTTTTTTTTTTTTTTTTATTTGCTTGTTGTTTTTAGATACTCTTTGTCCCATTTATTCCTGAGAAAATTGCAAGAGCTGTGATAGTCACATATGTTCCCACATATACATGTTAATACATATTCTGGATAATTCTCTGGTTCAGTAGTTGACAGTGAACGTTAGCTTTGTTTTCCCTCCTGTTAGGAGATATTACACCATGTATGTACTTGTAGTTACAGATATTTTGGAGAAATGACCCAGTAGGTTGTGCCTTCTGTAGGCCTGTGCATTCCTGTATAGGCCTCATTTGTTGTCACTGGGGCTGTGCTCTGAAGGTGCAGTTCGTGAGAGACAGAGAGATGGGTTCAGTTGCAAAGGCATTTTAGGGAGGTGGTAAACTTTTCCTTTCTTTTATCCTGCATAATTTTATTAGATCTTTTCAAAAATACTCTTTTGGAACTATGTACAGATCACTGATTTTGTGACTTAGGTAGTTTTCCCTTTTTTTTTTTTTTTTTTTGACTACTTGAAAAAGTAAAAAAAAAAAAAGAAAAGAAAGGAAAAAGTACTTTTGTTTAGTGTTGCCCAGTGGAAGCCAGTCTAGTAGAAACTAGAACAGGCTCCCTTCGTTGGCAAAAGAATATCATCATGTAACTTTGTCCTTGATGCTTAGAGTGCAGAGTTAGGCTGTCAGGAGTTTTGTCAAACTAGATCTCCCACTAAATTCCTGCAGACGAAGAGGAGTTGGGCTCGGGCTTGGGAGAGCGAAGCTGCCCGCAGTTAATTGCCTCTCCCTTTGAAGAGGCTTTCAGTCTTCTGTTTTAGTTTCATGACTCTGCTAGGAGCTATCAGTTAATAACTCGCTCCTCTCCTTTGAACTGCAGGAAGTACAGGTGCGCATGTTACCAAATTCTTCGTGTCTTTTCTGGCAGTTTATCTTACACTCTTCTGGGCAGATATGTTTTCTAAAACATACTTTGTGTCTCAAAGGTTTGGCTAGCCGCCAGGCCTAGTGAGGGCTGAGAATACTGGCAGCATGCTGTCCCATCCACCCTCTCTGCCTTCCTGAGTTTTCCCTATGTGAATCCTTTAGCTTAGGTTGCCCAGTTTACCTTTTTCTTGTTTTTGTGTGGAACACTATATCCTGAACAGTTTCTCTTACTTAATGTCCCCTTTTCTTGCATATCAAGCTCAATTACTGTCTTTACCATGAAGTCCTCTTCATATTAGCCAGCAGTTCTTCTCTGTCCCTGAAAGACTTAATGACTGTCATATGTCACATCTACTTCACTATTTTTATGCTAATTTCTTATGTCTGCAATTACAGAAATACTTGTATTTCAGAAAATTTAGGACTGGAGATAGCTCAGTGGCATGAATGGCAAGTGCCTGGCAAGTACAAGGTCCTGAGTTCGATCCCTGGTACCACACACATAGAAAGTTGATATCAGAAAATTTAAAACTAATATATAGTTTGTTTTAAAGAAATAAAACCAAAGTATTGTAGAATATTGAACATGAATACAGAACCATGTTCTGCTTTTTGTCTCACTTCTTTGTGTCTGAGGCCCACCTGAGTTCTTCCTCCCCTTCTGGGAGTCTGAAGCTTAAGATTTCCTGGGAGTGCCGAGAGAGCAACATGGCCGTGGTTCCAGTGACTACCTTGAGATCTCTTGCTGAGAATTACTCTTTTTTTTTTTTTTTTTTTTAATGTATTTAGGACAGGGTCTACAGGTCTCACTATGTAGATCGGACTCGTAGTGATTCTCCTGTTTTTAGCCTCCCAAGTGCTGGGATTACAGGAGCATGCCACCATGCCCAGTCTCAATTGCTGTCTCGGCACACCCCGGGGGCGGGCCCGACACAGCACAGCATGCCTGGGATGAATCCCGGCCACTGCGCTCTCCGCTGAGCTATCTGGCCTGCCCCTTGCTGAGAATTATTCTTAAAGTAAGGCTTGTGTTCACATCTGACCGGATTGTTCATCACTTCTGTTGGTTGGCAGCTTTCATCTGTGATAACTTGTGTTCGTTGATAACTTGTGCTTGTTCTTGCTATTAAGAAAAACCCATCAGCTTGAACATTTGTCTCTGGAGGCAAAATGATTATATCTTGGCTGAATGCAAAATATTCTCTCCTCTTCCTTCTTCTGTAGCTTGTGTTTAGGAGAAGACATCAGTTATTTTATCCCCTCCACATCACCATTGCTTTTCCTCTTGCTTCCTGGGCTCTGATTGAGCACTGCCCTCCTGTACACTATTGCACTGCACAGTAAGCACACAGCAGCCAGTGTGACAGCATCCGGCCTACGTGAGCTACTTCTGCAGTATGTTCACGTCTACGAATGTTAGTGATGTGAGGTCCAGTCATGTCTGACAGTCCACAACCTGAACGTTCTTAAGTCAGGGAGTTGACGTGTTTGACTGTGGAGATTACAGAAAACTATGAAAGATGTTTGTTGATTTAATCGTGTTTAAATATTAATTAGAAGATGTAAATTAACTGTGTGTGTTCCCCATTCCTCCTAGGTTGCAATTCAATAAACACGGTGTGCTGCGGGTAGAAGGCTTTTTAACACCAAACAAATATGACAGTGAAGCAATTGGCTTGTGGCTACCTTTGACCAAGAATGTTGTGGGGACTGATTTGGACACAGCAAAGTACATCTTGGCCAACATTGGAGACCACTTCTGTCAAATGGTGATTTCTGAGAAAGAAGCTATGTCAACTATTGAGCCACACAGTAAGAGCATCTCTTAGTGGGTAGGATGTTTGAGTCTGGCTTGATTTTTGTTTCTGAGTGACACCTAAATCCCTATTTGCATGTCTTTCATTTTCATCCACAAGTTCAGATTACTTTGGTATAATGAGGTTGCATTTTTCCTTTTGTGACAGGTTTCATCTGAGCTAGCCACTTATCTCTAGGGTTTATTTTGGGACAGTTATCAAAGGAGTGGCTCTCCTTTTTGTTAGGAAAGATCAAGGTGAATATTGGCCTCTCCAGCATATTGCAGCCTTGCCAGACATGGGTGAGGCTTCCAGCTGGTTCATTTAAGACAAATGTTCTTATGGGGAATACATTTCAAAGAAAATAAGGGCCTGGCTGCCCCTTCCACCACCGAAGTTGAGTCTGCTGGGCTGGGTCCCAGGCATGCGAGAGAGCCCAAGCTCATTTAGAGCCAGTTCTGTTAGGTGAGAATTTGAGAGCATGTGCCTGCACTTGCACTGCTCTTGACAGCCTAGAAACCAGGGACGATCATGTGGGTGACACAGTAGAGCCAAGTCTCCCGTGTGACATTTCAAGTCTGGAAGGACAGCACGCCTCTCCCTGTGTCTGTAGAAAAGAGTTGCCCAGCCAGAAGCATCCATCATCGAGCGTCTCCAAGTGGTTCAAAACTAAGAGCAAGGCCTTCCATTTCTCTGGTAACTTTGCATAACCAAGAATGCTTGAATACAAGTGTCCTCACCAGTCTTAATGATTTTGGTATAGCTACAAAACACTAACTGATAGCAGCTTATACAAAGGTGCTATTAGACGTGGATTCTGTTGTTTCTCAAGAGCCAGGAACAGGGACCCGCAGCAGGAGCCCAAAGCTGGGGAGGGCATGGGATCGTGACTGGTTCAGGTTGAGTCACGCTGAAGGGAAGAGCAGCTTTTATCTGGCTGTCGAGATTCACCAGTCAAGGCTCTCTCAGCTCCTCCCCCATCTGTTTAGGACACATGATACAAATTTTACATTTTCAGTAGATAAAGTTTATTAAATACATTTGGGCAAAAGTAGATTTAAAAACATTTCTTAGATAACCGTTCACGGTGGTACAAACATGCAGACGTGACTGCACTGGGAAAGCACTTCTTTGGAACGCAGTTGCTTCCCTCTTGGGTTGGCATGGTTGACTTACGTAGGTTTCTCTTTTCCTCCCCCTCCTTGCTTGTTTTTCTTTCTTTCTTTCAAGACAGGGTCTCACAATGCAGTTCACAGACTGCAAGAGGCTGCTTGTAGCTTCCTGGATTGTACCTCAGGCTGCTGGGTGTCTGTTGGTGTGAGTCGGCACTATCTGTGTCCAGCACACTTAGCACTGGCAAAATTTGAGCACAGGAACTGACTTTGGAGTGCTGAGTTCTTAGATGGACCATCTAAGAACTCAGCACTGGAGTTTGGGCTCAAACTCTTGAGTGATCCTCCTGCCTCACCCTCTGAAGTGTCGATTACAAGTGTGTGCATCACATCCACCTCTTTCAGATTATTTTTTTCTGCCAATACAAGAAAAGACATTAATAGTTGTGTTTTAAGACCATGATTAAGGATCTCTCCCCTCCTTAAAGATTTAAATGTTACTGATCTTTCCTGTGTATGACTGTTCTAGTTCTCTTTCTTCTGTGACAATACAGTTAGAATGGACAGAGAAGAAGCTGTTGAGAAGCTCAACTGAATGGATTTGCATGCGCCCCCAGCCCCACCAGAGGGCTTCTCGGGGCCCTGCTGTTGGGAAGCAGATCTGTGCTGTTAGACTTTGCTTCTGTGCTGGCTTCAGCAGCACATAACTATAACTGGACTTTCACTCTTGTTTTCTCAGTAGCAGCAGTTAAGGGGGTAACCGAGGCATCTAAGACTGTTCCAATAAAGCAGTGATCCAGGTGGTCACAGTGAAATCCATTACGTCTCATCTGTGAACTGCCTCAAGCTGCTTTGTATTGTGTCTGGACTGTTCCATTACAGTGGAGGTCAGAAGTTCAACTTAGCACTTGGAGTAATTCGCAGTGTACTGAAGTCCAGTCACTGGGGTTGTGTTCAGTCATTCAGAAAGAATGAGCTCACCAGCGACAGAATTAGGACAAAGCCGTCTCCTTGGAACAAGAGTGCCGCACTGCTGATCCAGGGTTGTTCAGGAAAGAAACTGTCAGGCTGAAGGGAAGCTTGTGGACAGCAGTGTTGGGCTGTCTCAGGCCACAGTGTCCCTTTTTGCTCCTATATCTTGAAGCTTGCTGTACCCAGTGTGGTCGCCCGGTTAAGTACCCCTCCCTTGTGGGTGGGGGTAGGGGGCCCATGGCCTGCCCTGTTGGCGAGGAGCCTCCCCTCTCTGGCTGCTGGACTAGAAGAGGCTGCTTGTAGCTTCCTGGCTTGTGCCTCAGGCTCCTGGGTGTCTGTTGGTGTGAGTCGGCGTTACCTGTGTCCATCACACTTGGCACTGGTAAATTTGAGTGCAGGAACTGACTTTGGAGCACTGAGTTCTTAGATGCTCCGCTCCAGGCCCGCTTAGCACTGTGGTGTTTTCATTGAGTCAGGGACGTCTGTGAATAACCTGGTGCTCTGTGCTGCTCGTTGGATTTGTGTGTCTGAGGAAATGGCTTCTCCTTTGGAGGAAGCCTGACTCTTGCTGCCTTTGGATTGTCAGTGGGGCTCAGAAGCAGGTGGGGCATATCTGGGGTCCATGTGCTCTCCTGCTGTGTGACACAGCACACACCTGAACAGGGTTCTGTTCGAGCATGGGGTAGCCTCAGGAGGTGGGACTGTGATTGCCTGGATACAGCTGTTGCGACAAGAAACTGAAGGATAGCACTTTTGTTGGAATCCAGCGTGTGTGATACAACTAGATAGGGTTTCCTGGATCCTGGTTACAGGGAGGAATAATTGCCCCTCACAGTTGATGTCAGATCTCTCCTCCCCACAACTAAGTGATTTATTTCTTGCAGGACAGGTTGCTTGGAAGCGAGCTGTCAAAGGTGTTCGAGAAATGTGCGACGTGTGTGACACCACCATCTTCAACCTGCACTGGGTGTGCCCTCGGTGTGGGTTTGGGGTGTGTGTGGATTGCTACCGCATGAAGAGGAAGAGCTGCCAGCAAGGTGAGGACTGAATTCCCTGCAGCTCCTGGCGCGCTGGAACGAAGCCAGGATTAGCTTGTGGTGGGTGGGCGGTAAGGCGCAGCAGCATGCACCAAGGGCAATCACCGCAACTCCGTCATTTACAGGGACGGCCTACAAGACTTTCTCTTGGCTAAGATGTGTGAAGAGTCAGATACATGAGCCGGAAAACCTAATGCCTACTCAGATCATTCCTGGCAAAGGTATTTCACGGGGTGCTGGGATTTTCATTCCTATCTCTCAGTTAACTCATGGGGGCTGGTCTTTCAGTTTCACTGTCTGTAGTGTGTTACTTGATAACCTTACTTTATACTGTGCTCTGTAAATTGCCCAGAAGTGCCCTGACACCTTCTAATTGAGGGCTTGAAGATAGTTTTGTAGGAACAAAATCACACCTTTGGGAAAGGTGGGATAAAAGGGAAGGGTGGAGAACCATGCCAGTAAGGAGAGGTCCTGCACTCTGCCCTGTAATGTCGAACTTCAGAGTACCTAATATCTTTGTTCAGATGTTTGCCTGTGCTTCTTTTCCAGCCCTCTATGATGTTGGAGACATTGTTCATTCAGTAAGAGTAAAATGGGGAATAAAGGCGAATTGTCCTTGTTCAAACAGGCAATTCAAACTCTTTTCAAAGCCATCTTCAAAGGAAGACCTAAAACAGGTATTGCTGCTTGTGCCATACTTGTCGTCCATGCGGTTCTGTTTTTCAAATAACTCAAGGGTTTCTGTCGGTGTTTTTTAATAGTTTATTGGTACATTTTGGGTATACGTAATGATCACATTCATCATTGGTAGTTTGTAGCTATACAGGATATAACTTGATTTTTTTTTCCTAATTGCCCTATCCTCCCTTCAACTCCTCTCCTTATTTACTTTTTTTTTTTTCCATTTCTCACTTTTTCTTTTCCCTTTCTTTTCCCCTCTCAAGTGTATTTTAAAGGAAAGTAGCAACAGCTGTCAGGGAAAGAATTCATTCATTGTAACGGTTCAAAAGCCTGTTTTCCCACATTTGCTGTTATGGGTCTTGTTCATGTATTTTTATTAGTAGATTTCATATTTTTGTTTCTTTGAAAAAAATAGTCTAATAAATTACTATCAAATTTGTATGTTTTTAAAATCTCACGTTTTACACAATAAAAATTATTCTGATATGCTTTAAAAATGTTAAATTATTACATCTGTTGTATCCATAAGCTGCATGAAGAGTTGGTGGAGATGACTTGCCCATGCCCGCCCCTCACACGCCTTTCCTGGCGGCAGCTCGCCCTCCTCTGCATCTCAACCTTCAGTGGCCCCCTTTCCCTCATGCCAGTAATTGTGATCTTATGTTGTGTTTAAGAATGAGAAATTCTTTTATGTGGGGTGTCAAAGATAGCAAAGGCGAACTTACATTTTCCTGCTGCTTCCTAAGTTGTGCTCCTTGGGCTCACACGGGGTCTCGATATGCTGTGGCTTGCTTGTCAGTGACAGGGATCACATGCATGCAAGGTTTGGGCAGCGTGGCGGTGCTTCCTGGGAAGGCAAGGCCTGGGCCTCCACAGGACTTTCAGAGTCCTTTCTCCTTTTCACTTGTGCACAAGCTGTCAGTCAAGTAGTGAAGTAAGTGAATGCTCTTTCTAGTTTGTCCTTTTCAGAGTATGTGACATTTTTAGGAGCTTCGTGTCACATTTTAATGCTTAGCAGAGCATTTTTCCTTTCTTGGTATCCTCTTCTGAAATTCTAACTTTCATTTCCTACTTACCTTATTTATTTAGCAACCATGTTTTGAGGGCTTGTTCTGAATTCTGGCAAATTTTCCAAGGGACACTGACGCAAGCTTGCCAGTTTAAAACCACATAATACGTGGGGTGAGGGGGATGTATAAAAAGATGTACATAATGTGTACAAAGACTAGGTATGGAGGGGAAATACTTTATGACTATAAACTGTTACCTTGTGTTTTCACTAGTAATACTTAGAACATCAAGCTTCCAGCGCTGGATCTGCAGCTGTGGTGCAGCTTTGCTCTGGAGACAAATCTCATGTTGGGGGATCTTGGCAGAGAAGGTATTTTTAAAAAATGCCATTCTTTAGCTTACACAGAATTCTTCTTTTGTACTTCACACAGACCTCCTTAGCAGGAGAGAGGCCAACGCTCAGTGCCATGCTCCAGCAGAGCCCCTCAGCGTTGGAACCAGCAGCGGGGGGAGGGGAAGCAGCCTTGAAGCCAGTGGCCTGCACAAAGCCTGCCTGTCCAGCCAGCACATCACCTTTGAACTGGCTGGCTGACCTGACCAGTGGGAATGTCAATAAGGAAAACAAGGGTGAGTGTCGCCACCTTCCTGTTCTTCTCAGCACAGCCCTCATGGAGGGATCCACAGCCTCTGTTGCCGTGAGATTGGTGGTCAGAAGTCTTGCTACAAAAGTGGTCCAGGCCGTCATGCTGGGGCCTGCACGGATGGCACTGTATGTGCAATGTGGTGCCAACAAGGAGGGCTGTTGCTGATAGATCTTGGATTTCTAGGCCAGGTTGCGATCATGTTTGGCAAGAATGGAGCCGGGCGAGACTTATGATAAGTGACTTTTTTTTACCTGTCTGTCTTTACCCTGCACATAGTGCCTGTTTGGTCTATGTCCGAAAATGTGGCCTTTGGTTTCATTTTGGTCATCTGTGCTATTGCCTTAGGTGCTAGGTGATGGTGTAAAGAGTGTGCTTTGGCATCAGGTGGAATTGGATTAGAATTGTGATCTTGCTTTCTGCCTGATTTAGGAGATTGATTTCCTTCTTGCAAACATTTTGAAGTTTTAGTGGAATTACATAGCAGGACAAAATGGTTTTTTTCCAGAAAGGTATATGTAGTTTAACATCTAAAACTTTGAAGGGCCAGCCAAATAGCTCAACAGATTAAAGTGACTACAAGCAGTTGCAGGAGTGGAGGGTTCAATCCCTTGGCCTGCTGTCCTGGCCCTGCCCCTGGGGCTTGCTGAGATGGCAACTGAAACTGGGCGTGGTGGCACGTCCTGACACTTGGGAGGCTGTAAACAGGTGGATCAC
Organism: Tympanoctomys barrerae; assembly: GCA_002564285.1. NCBI lineage: Eukaryota > Metazoa > Chordata > Mammalia > Rodentia > Octodontidae > Tympanoctomys > Tympanoctomys barrerae. The sequence goes on along the minus strand of NDGN011354913.1, from coordinate 36 downwards.
TACAAGTCTGGTCTAGTAGTGAGACCCTGAACACCC
>NDGN011354907.1:0-10507 GCA_002564285.1 Tympanoctomys barrerae | reverse complement strand
TTTACTGAACTAAATCTAAAGTTGACTTTTTTACTATGACCCACTGTGGATACTGCAATGGAAATAATATTTAACAAAGACTTTTCACAAACTGTTTTGAGATTTTTACAATGTAGGTTAAGTGCTTTTTAGAACTATATATAATATATTTTTTCAAATTTTGCAAACACAGCTGAGGATGTGAATTGGGTAAAGCATTTGCCTCACATATGTAAAGCTGTGACCTTAATTCCTATCATTGCCAAATAAATAAATACATAAATAAGAAAGCTGTACATATCAGAAAATTCATACATAGCAGCAGGGCTTACTTTCAAGTTCCTCTTAATTTTATTACAATATTCTAATAGATTTTTTCTTAGGCATGAGGAATTAAAAAAAAAGATATGATTCTAAATGTACATTTTAAATAAAATGAGGATATATTCATTCAACAGAATACATATTATGTTATTTTTTAGTACTAATATGGAATAACTTTCAAGATTAAGCACAAGAGGGGGCCTGGGAGATGGCTCAGTAGAATAAGCGCTTGCCTGTCAAGCGCAAGGGCTTGAGTTCAATCCCTGGTTCCGTAAAAAAAAAAAAAAAAAAATTAAGCACAAGAGGGCCAGTGAGATAGCTCAGTGGACTAAATGCCTGCAGGGAGCAGGGTTCAATCCCCTGCACCACATGTTGCGCCAGCGCAGCCCCAGGCATGCTGAGCCAGCTACTGAGACCGGGCATGGTGGCACACCTGTAATCTCCGTGCTGGGGAGGCTGGCTGAAAAACAGAGGATCACTACGAGTCCTAGTTGTACAGTGAAACCCTGTACCGAATACATTAAAAATCAACAAATTAATTAAAGATTAAGCACAAGACAAAACAAGATGTAAGATAGTATATTTACCTTCTATAAGGAGACAGCCCTTAAAATATATGTAATTGCTTGCATATATGAAACAAACTCTAGTGATACCTAAGAAACTAGTAATACTGATTGTGTCCAGGAAAGGGAAATGTGTACTGAGAAGAGAAGAGGGAGGTTTTTCTCTGAACATTATGTTTGCTTTTTGAATTATGTAGTATGTCCAAGTACTATCTATTCAAGAAAGAAACAAAGATCTCCGTTTGATATTCTCTGCATTGTATGGTTGACTTGCAGCTTTCTGAATTCATTCTTTCCTGGCATTGTATTATAAATATATAATAACATATCTTAATATCACATCAATACTCATTTAGAAGTAGGAGTCAAAGCTGTCTGACTTCTGTGTTTATTTATGACATCCTGTAAAGGAACATTAAAATGAGACTGCCTCAAGATTCCAAAACTGTTAAATGAAAAATCCACAGAGCAGATCTCATAGATGTTAAAAGTGCTTCCAAAAGAGACAATAAATCTAGTGTTCTTGCCAATATTTTTTCTAAAGTCTTTAATGTGTTGCATACATGTGCTAACATCCCATGATAAATGTAATCATTATATACAAAACATACTTTAAAAAATGAAAAAAAGCCTTATCTTTTTAAATTTTTTCTATTTATGTATTTGGTACAGGGTCTTGCTAGCTACCCATTTCAGACTCATAGTGATCTTCCTGTTTCAGCCTCCCCAGCGCTGGGATTACAGGTGTGTGCTACCATGCCTGGTTTCAGGCTGGCATGGCATGTAGTACTGGGGATCGAACTTGGGTCCTTGCACTTGCCAGGCAGGCACTTAGACTGTCGAGCTATCTCCCTAGCTTGAGCCTTATCTTTTAGAGTTAAGGTTTTGTATAATCTTCAATATTCACATTCTAAATGACGATGTACTTCACAATGCAAATATCTGGATATACAGATATATTTTATAACATTTAACAGAATGTGTGTATTTTTTCACAATGAGAAAAACAAGAATAAGCTAAAACAAAATTCATATTCCTACCTTCAAAAATCTGTCATTGGTCAGTAGTGCAACTTGCCTTTCTGCAGGTTGTTCTTCCACATACCTAAAAGTGTAATATTCCATACACACACACACACACACACACACACACAGAATATTAAACACTCTGTGTAATTATATATGTTGGGAAAAATAACTACCTAGATTGGTGACCACTTTTCTTTTTTTTCCATTTTTTTTCTCGAAAATAAACTCAAAGTGACAGTCCTAGCTTAATGGGATTTTCAACTTCTTAAATCATCTATACTTAACAGTTTAATTATAAACAAAGGACATATATCCCAGAAAAAAAGTTATTTCTAAAAATAACTGGGAAACTTTCAAATCATGTCCCTTTGTAAAAACATTTTCTTTATAGCACATTTTAAAAACCCTACCATTAAAAACCCAATGGTTTTATATTACCCAACACAAAATTAAAAAAATATCCCATCCCAAAAACAAGTGGATCTAAAGTTTCTTATTCTGCAAATGCTAGTGTGTATTAATTATGTATTTCTTTTTTTGGTTACCTCCTAAATGATGGAAGACGTCGGATGTTTTCACATTGGTTGGCTGATAAAAAATTTATTCTTCTTTTAGCTTCTGGAAGACTGCAGCACAGAACACTTAAGGGCTGGGAATAAAAATGTTCTAAAAGAGAAAGCTGAAAGAAATGTGGTATTAAATATATTTATTATATTTTGGCAGTAATTTTTGGCCCAATATTTGCTCAATTTTAAGGCTTTTTTAGAAGACCAGAAGAATTTATGGCACTAATAATATATTTAACAATGTCACACTAGCACTGTAAGCAACACATATATACCTCTAATATTGCTAAAGGCTCCAATTTTGAAGGCAAAGTAAAAATGGCAATCTCCGGAAAATGAGCTAAAGGAAACTACCATGAATGGAGAGATTAGCTACGTGCAGAAGCAACTCATAATGACTGTGTTGGTTCTTTGACAGATTAATTAAAACTGAGAAACCCTTGCCCAACCTTATCAAAAAAAGGAAAGAAAATGTTCAAATCCACTGAGTTAGGGATGAAAAGGGTGAAATCACAATGCATCCTGCAGAAATCCAAAAGATCATCAGTACCTATTTTAAGAATCTGCACTCTAATGAGATGGAAAACTCAGAAGAAATGGACAGATATCTAGACATATATGAATTACCAAAACTGAATCAAGAAGATAATTCTCAAGTATCTGGTAACAGTCAACAAAATTGAAGAAGTAGTAATAAAAAAAGTTCCCCCCCAAAAAGCCCAGGTCCTGATGGATTCACTGCTGAATCCTGTAAGACTGTATCTAATGCCGCTATTCCTCAAACTCTTTAATGAAATTGAAAGGGAAGCAATACTCTCAAACTTATTCCTGGAAGCAGTCATTACCCTGATATCAAAACCAAAGGGGTCCAACTAACAAAGAGAACTACAGACCAGTCTCCTTAATGAACATAGATAGGAAAATCCTCAATAAGTTACTACAGCAAGTCATCAAAAAATTGTACATCATCACTAAGCAGGATGCATTCCAGCAAAACAGGGCTGGTTCAATATACACAAGTCAATACTTGTAATATATGTTAACTGACCTAAGGACAAAAACTACATGATGATCTCAATAGATGCAGAAAAAACATTTGACCAAGTTCAATACTTGTAATAAAAACCCTAAAGAAAAGTGGAACGGAAGGTCTTTTACCTCAATCTGACAAAAGCCACCTATGATAGAACAACAACCAACATCATACTAAATGGACAAAAACTGAAAGCCTTCCCTCTAAAATCACAAATAACAGAAGGATACCCACTATTACCACTCCTGTTCAATGGACTTCTGGAAACATTAGCCAGAGCAATTAGACCAAAAGAAAGAAATGAAATAATGGTAGGACAGGAATTTAAATTATCATTATTTGAAGATGACATAATATTCTATATAGAAGACACTGAAAACTGCACCAAAGGACTCCTAGAATTAACAACCAAATTGGGCAGCATAGCAGGAAACAAAGTCAGTACTCAAAAATAAATAGCATTCCTATATGTGCGTAACAAATTCACTGAGAAATTAGGGAAATAACACCTTTCATGATGGCATCAATAAAAATGAAATACTTAGGAATTAACCTAATGAAGAAAGGGAACCTTTACATCGAAAACAAAAGTAATGTGAAAAAGAAGATTAAAGAGGGTAATGGAAAAATGCAAAAATATTCCATGTTTGTGGACAAACAGAACCAATACAGTGAACATGGCCATACTTCCCAAAGTGCTAGACAGATTAATTACAATCCAAATCAAAATATGAAAGCATACTTCATAGAACTAGAGAAATAACCCTAAAAGTAATATATAAACAGAAGAGGACTATAGTAGCAAAAGCATTCTGGGCAAAATGGGCAAGGTAGGGGATATCACAGTACCTCACTGGAAATTATACTACAAAGCTACTGTGATAAAAACAGCATGATACTGGCCAAAAAAAAAAAAAAAAAAAAAAACAGACCTGAGGATAACTGCAACAGAGTACAAGACCCAGAAATAACTCTAAACACATTCAGCTACCTTATCTTTCACAAAGGGACCAAACATCTTCACAGAAAGAAAGCCTCTTTAAAAAAATATCCTGAGAAAACTGGCTTTCCATATGCCAAAGATTGAATCTAAATCCCTATCTCTCACCATGCACTAAACTAAAATTGAAATGGATCAAAGATCTAAATATAATAACAGAAACAATCTGCTGGAAGACAGAATAGGCAACGCTCTTAAAGATGTAGATGTAGGCAAAGACTTTATGGAAAAAACGCTGACTGCATGGGAAAATATTACAAAGGATCAATAACTGGTATCACATCATATTAAAAAGCATTAACACAACAAAAGAAGCCACCAACAGAGTTAAGAGATAACCCAAATGATAGGAAAAACTTTTATCAAGTACTCCTCACAGGACTAATATCTAGAAAATATAAAGAAATTAAACAAAAAAGCCTCAGATGCCCCCGAATTTAAAATCTCAATTCAAAAAGGATATCTGGAATGTCAGCTCTCTAATGAAGAAGTACTAACAGCAAATAAACATGTGAAAAGGTATTCAACATTACTAGTCTTTTGAGAAATACAAAATAAAACAACACTAAGGTTCCATCACATTCCAGAAAGAATGGCTACCACAAAGAAATCAATCAATAACAAACACAGTGATGCTGTGGGGGAAAAAGAAACCCTTCTCCACTGTTGGTGGGAATATAAATAATCACTATGGAATCAGTATTGAGATTCCCCAAAAGACTAACACTAGAAGTTTTATTTGCCCTACCTGTCCCCCTCTGGAGTTAAAAGTATCATACCACAGTAACATTTACATACCCATTTTTATAACAGCATTATAATAGTTAAATCCTGGAAACAGCTCATATGTTCATCAACAGATGAATGGATAAACAAAATAAGGTACTTATATACAATACAGTACTACTCTGTCATAAAGATAAACTTCAGTGACTTATAGGTAAATGGATATACATGAGAACATACTTTTAAGTAAAAAATTTCCCCCATAATTTTAAGGCATCATTTAATGAAATAAATGTCACATTATTTTTCTTGTGTGAGAAACCCAAAGAGTAAGTAAGGACCAAAGTGGAGAACAGATAATGGGAACTAGAAGAACATGTTCAAGTCAAAGTGAAAGAAGTGAAGTGGGAGGAGAAAGGAAGAAAGGGACAAAGGAAAGAAGAAATGGAAGAACAAATATGAAAATGAAGCTTTTAAATGTGAAGAAGGGCTGATGGGAGCGAAGGGCAATGGGAAAAAAGAATTAACATATATTATGTACAGGTCTAAATTCCCTATGATGAATGGATCATTATATATGGTAAATATATACTAGTTAAAAAAGAAACCACTAGGGCTAGCCAGACAGCTCAGCGGATTGAAGCTTAGGCAGACACAGGGGCTGACCCTGCCCCCAAGGCATGCTGAGACTCTTACTGAGACTGGGTGTAGTAGTGCACACCTGTAATCCTAGCACTAGGGAGGTCCCTAGGAGTCTGAGCTGCATAGTAACACCCTGCACCAAATACATACAAGGGGGTAGAGGGGTTTCTAGACATTGGTGGAGGGAAGGAAGGGAATGGAAAGGGGATGAAGAAAGGAACTGAGATGTGTTACATTCCTGTACTAACTCCACACAAGGAATATAAACATTATATACCACAAACATGAGCTAATAAAAAATATACAGTACTAAGACAATGTAAACACTTAATAAAATGCCTAGCACAAAACAGCTGCTTAGAAAATCCTCAAGACCCCTAAAATCATCTAACTTGATCCCCATATTTCATAGAGGAGAAAACTTGACACACAGAGATTAACTCAATTACCATTCTTTACTCACTTTCTTAAGGTGCAGTATTGAAGCTACCACTTGTATTGTCTGAAAACTTTTTTCCCTTGACTTTAGTGATATTCCACTTTCTTTGGGTTTCCTTGTTTTTAGTTCCTTTTCTACTACTGGGTCTTGTACGTGAGCTTCCTGGGTTTTATGTTACCCTTTCCTTACCCTGAGGGACATTTCATTCTCATCACAGGACTTTAACCATCATCACCTTTTAATGATAAACATTAAATATTTCTAATCCCAATCTTCATGAACATTAAACTTCTCCATATACAACACTCTTAAATCAATCACAGACACAAAACACTTAAAATCTTTCTCATAACAAAGGAGCACTCTTTGCATGGAATGTGCTTCTCATGTTGACCTGCCTAGCTCTCATCCGGCTAGGATTATGTTCTGCGGGGGGAACATACTTTTTGTCAAGTTTACTAAGACTTGTATATTGGTGACCTTTAGTTCAAAAGTGTAATAGGATAATACTCATCTTTGTATAGTGGGTAATAGCCAGCACAGCATGTGGTACTGGTGATCAAAGCCGGGTCTTCGTGCATGGCAGGCAGATGCTTAGACCACTGAGCTATCTCCCCAGCCCATAATTTATAATCCTAAAAGTACTATACAAAGATGAGTACTATCCTATTACACTTTTGAACTAAAGGTTACCAATATGCAGGTCTTAGTAAACTCCACAAAAAGTACGTGTTCACAATGACGAAACTTTGCTAAGATAATTTAAGTAGTTGACAAAAAAAAGAGGCAATAGTATTAACTTATAAACATCCAGATGATGAGGGGGGTCTTCTTTTGTGTTACAGCAAATGTTTGAAATTAAAGAATTAGCTTTGATAATTCATGAAACCATAATGAAAATAATTCCTGAAATCAGAATAATGTAAACACACGTGCATACACATAAAAAAAATCAATCTATCTATCTATCTATCTATCTATCTATCTATCTATCTATGTGCACGAGTCATCAAATGGTAGCATACAACCTATGTTTGTATGTCTCAAGAACTAAGAATGATTTTTATTTTACTTTTAAAGGAGAATCAGCAGTAGCAGCGAACACACACGGCATGTACAACTAAAACTGTTTACTCCTAGTGCATTACAGAAGTTTCCTGACCACTTACATATGGCATTTCTTAGGTAGAAAGATTACAAGCTCTCAAGTTCTTAAAAAAATGCCTTCCAGCCCACCCCCAAAATGTTTAAGAATTACTGCAAAAGAGCTCTTTTCTAATATTGTTACTCTAATTAATGTAGCCCCTACATTTTGCTGCAAAGTAATGGTAGAATCTTGAATAAAATAACTAGAATTCACTGTATTTATTCTACATTTTGTCACTTACAATGACTTAGCAAAATTAAGTCTCAAAAGACATTCAAATTGTTGAGAATCAATTTGTCAAATTCAAACACATTAATGTCTTCTTACCTGAAGTCCTTTTACAAAGTTTTGAATTGAGAAATCATGATATAAAAAGATGTTGGTCAGAACTTGTAATACTTTTTCACTTATTTTAAAGGGAAACTGAGTTGTAAGAAGTAGCTGAAAGAGATTAAGGACAGGAAGTTAGACATTCTTTGTTACTCTTGACTATTCATAAATATTAAATATAAATATTGAGACAAAGAATGGTACTATATCATAGTAAATATGAAATAACTAACTTTTCACACATCAAATAATCAGCCAAAATTTTAACTGAATTTATTCTAGAAACAACAAAAAAGAAGCAATTTGTATTATATCCTCAGAACCAAAGATGTCCAACATCCTTCATCTAACTTCTAATTTTTAAAAACACTACCTAAGAACTATATAAAGTTCTTTTTTTCATGCCAAGAACCACTAATCAATCTACAGCTTTTGATAATTCTTGTGACAAGATATCTTTTTCATCCCTACTGAGTCAAATTAGTGAAGAATAACAGATTATGAACTTAGCTGAAAAAGAAACAAAAATAATTTTTGCTTTAAAATTTTAGAATATCAATTTAAGTTATTCAGCTAATGTTTAGTGTTTTACGGTAATGTTCTACACCTGAAAATGAAACAGTCATACAATGCCCTCCAGAAAGGGGAATCAAATCCAGACAGCACTGAACTACACCCTCAATCCTTTTTACAAAATTCTATTTTGAGAAAGGGTTTCATTAGGTTGCTCAGCTTGGCCCTGAATCTGACTCTCCTGCCTCTATCTCTCTAGTAGCTGCTATTACAAGCATGTGGTACTACTCTAGCTCAGACCAGGTTTCCTAAAACAATAAGAAGCATGACAAAAGGCAACTAAATTTGACTATGTTCATAAAATGCTAAATATTATAGGTGAAACAATTTTACCAAGGCCGGCCAAATAGCTCAGCAGATTAAAGCACCTGCAAGCAAATGGCAGGGGCCAGGGGTTTGATTCCTGGGGCCTGCCATGCTGACCCTGCCCAGGCAGGCCCCACCCATAGGGTGCATGAGAGGGCAATTGAGTCTGGGCATGGTGGCACATGCCTGTAATCCCAGCTCTTGGAAGGCTGGCAGATCACTATGAGTCCAATCTAGTAGTGAGACCCTGAACACCCTGTAGACCCTTCCCTAAAATATTAAAAAAAAAAAGAAAAAGAAAAAGGAATAAAAATATACACACATCAATTTTCCCTAAAGGGTCAATAGATAAGGTGAATAACACAGAAAAAGTGGACAAGTGATTAGTAAATAAATAAATAGGGGCCATAGTTTACCTTATACAGCCAACGTAAGTACAGTTTAGGGCTGGGGATATACACTATAGGTACAGCACCTGACTGGTAAGCACAAGGTCCAGAGTTTGATTAGTGGTTAAAAAACCCAAAAAACATACAAGCAAAAAAGTATCAAAGAGTATAAGAAAAATATGTAGAAATTCAATGCTAAATTTGTGGAAGTTCAACGTATTTTGCCAGGCAAGGTGGCTCGCACCTGTAATCCTAGGATTGAAGGAGGCTGAGGGGGAAGGAATACAACTTTTAAGTCAATTTGGGCAAAGTGAGTTCTTGTTCTCAAAATTAAATAAAGAAGAACAGATGGTCAGGCGGATGGGTGGACTGGGAGTGCTACATCATCAATAAAAGAATTGCATTTTTTAGATGGAAACATTATAGTAACTAAAATCTGAGAAATTTTTAGCATTGTCAAGAGCAGCATGACAGTTAAGAAAGATTCCATTACAAACTTCAAATCATTTTATACAAAATTTAAGATCAAAATACACTTACACTGTTACTTGAAAGTCTATAAATTCTATGAAAATTTATTTTAAAAGCCTTTAATTTTCCACTGAGTAATAAAACAAATACATAGATACAATTCTTTTCATGAAGCTTGTATTTTACCTGAAGAGACAATTCTATAAACTCACTGTAAGCCTATATAATCGTTACACAAAAATATTAAAATATGTAAAGGAATACAGTTATTATAATACTCTAAAAAATAGAGGTTTATCACTAACATTTTGATGGAGAATCTATTCCAGGAGGTCTTATTTTCACCCTGGGTCCCTGCTAACACTTTGTCTTTTTACCTTGTCAAGCACTGTGGACAGGTGCTCTTTGCAAGACAGAGACTGGAACAGCTCTATACACAACAGAGATGAGACCGCATGAGGAAGCAGCCGGTGGATGATAATAGGAGATGTGGCGATTCCAAAAACCAATATCAGTGGAAATTCATGTAGATGTTGACTAGTTTTCAAAGAAAGACACAAAAGGTGAAATTTGTTTAGCAAGTATATTTCAATACAAACTTCAAGATACAGCCAGTTTCATTTTAACGTCTATCAGAGAAGACTGCTAATGAGCTCATTAAAAATTAAACTTAAATATCTTTAGGTCATTCATTTTCTTGTTAAAGTAATTAAATGCTTATTATTTCTTGTTCTGTTCTGAAATCAATTTATTTTGTATCTTTTTTCCCAATTTTACTTAATCTCAGATTTTTATTTTATTAGTGTATCCTTAATTTTTTTTTTTCTTTTTTTAAAGCAGTAGGGATTGAACACAGGGCTTTTGCACTGAGATACATCTTGGAAGAAAGGTACTCTTCTGTTAAAGGGGATATTTACAGTAATTCTATCTTATATGAATCTCTATTTTTCTGTAAAATCCTATTTTTATAAAATGTGCAAAAGGTTT
>NDGN011354894.1:0-10098 GCA_002564285.1 Tympanoctomys barrerae | reverse complement strand
TCACAAGTAGCAAGCCACTGGCCCACTGCTTCAGAAGACCACTCTCTTGCCTCTGGGATGCCCGGTGAGCATGATCAAGATGGTGCCAGGAGTGACACTAGCTCAGAGTTTCCTCCCATGCTGACTGAAGGGTTTCTTGCCGTGGCTCAAGAACTATACCTGGGTACATCTTCAGTAGGGTAGTATCTAGGCATTTTTCAAAGCTTAACCACCTGGGTTTTTCCATTCTTGTCCCCACTGACCGGTTTTGTGATGGTAGCAAGAACTTTCCCTTTCTTTTTCTTCTCAACCTTCACTTCAGCAGCGCTGTGTACTTTCTCTTGTACAAAGGCTTTCTGGAATACATAGCAGATCGGGAGTATCTACCAATTCCTCTACCAGGACAGGACTTCGGCTGCAGTGGGGCTGCCCCTTCTTGGACATTTTTGCCTTCTTCACCTTACCCTTTTACCAGTACCACTGGCAGAAGCCTGCTTGGCTTCAGGTTTCTTCTCTTTAGAGTCTGGCTTCTCAGTTTTTTCACCTGCCATTTGCAGAATGGGAAAGAGAAACAAGTCTCCCAAGATATTTCCTTTCTATAATTGGTTGAATTAAAAAAAACAAACAAACTGCAGTACACAGAGATGGAGGGCACCCAACAACGGAGGGAAATGCTTGTGGCACATTGCTCACTTTTTGTTTTGTTTTTGTGGAAGCAGGGATTGAATCCAGCACCTTCACATGGAGCTACACCCCCAGGCCTAAACAGGATCTCTCTAAATTGCCAAGTTGCCCAGGCAGAACTTGAACTTGCCCTCTTCCTGCCTCAGCCTCCCAGAGTTCTGGGGTCACAGATGTGCAGCTACCTTAATGTTTAAACCATCAAGGTTTAAGATAAAGGAGAAAAGACCACACTAGGAGTCAGAAAGAGAGGCTTTTGCTTGGAGCTGGAACTGATCCTGAGTGAATCCAGGCATGTTCTGGGTCTTATTGCCTTTCCCATAAATGAAGACATTAGGATGGAAGAGATTGGGAGTGTGTGTGTGTGTGTGTGCCTGTGTACATGTATACGTGAATACATGTGTGTGATTTTGTGTGTATGTGCACACACAAAAGGAGCAGACCCAGGTTTCCCTCTTTGTTCAATCTACCTTACCCAGTCAGACACTAGAGTTTAGTTTACAAAAGGGGAGGCTTGTGGACGCTGCTCATTGGAGCTGGAGGCTGAGCTTCCTCTTCGACTCCTGTGACCACCATGGGCGCTGCCTCAGCCCGCTGTGAGCACATCGATGGCTTCTGAGCTGTGGCCACTGCAGCGGTGCCTTCAGATCCAGGTGTCACCCGGGACATCCTGTGATGTAAGGACTGGCTGGGGCCATCGGGAAAACAGTGTCCAGGGCATGGGCTAAGATCTGTGTACTACACATTTATGACAATTAAGGTCCTGTCAGCCATTCATTCATTTGCACACATGTATCGCTCTTACCACAACTAATTCTAGGAGAAAAATATATTCTAACATATGAATAGTTAAAAATTAGTTCAGGATAAAATATGGTAGATATGAGGATACCATTTATAGTGAATCATCAAATACTCCCAAAAATAATAAGTCCTGAATACATTCAAGCCTGATACTTTGCCCATTATTCCAGAAAAGGGACTATTTACAAAAAATTATTTTATTTTCTCAATGGAACGCTCAGCAAGTATCAGTGTGATGTGAGTCTCAGGCCCAGGGCCAGTGATTTGGCATATTTGAGTCATTTATTTTGATAATACCATATTTCCTTCATAAATAAATCTGTCTTTCCCTGTTTTCCACCTATTTTATGGAAATGTATTTGTGCTTGTCAGTGTGACATTACTGTAACAGAAACCTGAGATGATCGCTTTATAAAGAAGAAAGGTTTATTTGGCCCACAGATTTACAGGTTCCCACATATATGGTCAGTTGGCTCCACCTCAGCAGGGCAGGGGAGACAGCAGGCCCAGACCTCTTCCTGTGGTGGACAGGCCATTAAGGAAGCAGAAGGGGAAGGAATCCTGCTCTGCCTTTCGGCCCAAGGGACCTGAGGACCCCTAGTGGGGTCACATTTCATAGGTCCCAGATCTGGGAGGGATCGAGTCTTTAACACATGCCTACAGGACACATGTGAGCCAAATGAAAGCATAGTTTTACAGTTCAGTAGAAGGGTGTCACTGCTGTCACTTCTGCCACATGCACCTGCAGCACAGTGATCCTGGGAGCTGGCACGTGCACACAGGCTGTCCCTTCTCTCTTCCTTCTCCACACCCTGTCCTTCCCCTGCCTGCCCTTGCACCGTGGCAGGAGAGCCATCTGTGAGGTTCTGTTGTCACCATTTCCCATCCCCTCCCCACCTTTTCCTCCCTTCTTCCTCTACCTCTTGTTCCCTTGTTCATTTGAGAGACAGCTCCCTGCTTCCTCCTTATCCTCTATTTTGTTGCATTGCCATTATCTATCATCCAAGAGCTATAAAATTAGTGATTTCAGTTATATTATCTATTTTAAAATTATTATAAGTTATATCAGACTAAATTTGTGTTCTAGAAGAACATAAACTATATTAAATGCATATCATAAAGTACACACTTAGAAAAGAAGGAATACTACCTTGGATATTGAAAATATAATTTGTGTAGAAGCCACATGGCTGTCTTTGCAAATAGTGTATCAGAATCATCTCAGTTCTCTAAGCCTAAATAATCCAAATGCTGTCCCCTCAAGTGGTTGTGGCATGAACTGACATTTGTGCCTCTCCTCTAAAAACCTATTAAAAATGTGAATTGCATATTTCTCAAATTAAAAATGCTATATAGGATGGTTCTGCTTTAATTTCTGGTTTTTCTTTCAAGAGAGAAGATGTGGATGAGGGAGGGAAGGTGTTGGCTGTGGTTTCCTGCCATCCTGATTGATGGCCGGCTTAGCCAGTCCACGTCTCCCCTTGGCGGCAGAGTCCAGCTTAGATGTCATCATCTATGACTTAGATGCATGAACTGACCTCATACAGAAGGGTGCAGTAAAGACCAGCCACACCGCAGGGATAGCCTGGGCCCAGAGACCCGCGAGGCAGAGCCCTGGAGCGCAGGCAGCTCCTCCCACCCCCCGGCCCCCGAGTACACTTGTGAGTTGTGGCTTAAATTTTGGTTATGGATGATGTAGCAACTTTGCAAAATCCTATTCCAGTGCTTCCAAAAATAATGAAAAACTAAACAAGGCTGGAGATGTAGTTCAGCAAGAGGCCTCTAGGTTTAATTCCCTGTATCTCAGAGGAGGGGGCTGGAGAGATGTCGTTCTTAATGGAAAGTGCATGATTTTTAAAGGAGACACTGCAATAACTCCGAGGGAAGGCAGGACATAGGCATAGGGACATGGTCACTTGCTCACTCACTGGATGGTCCTGTGTGGAGGCTCTTGACTTTTTCCTGAGGTTATCCCATACACCCACATTTTATTTTCTTCCAGGTGACATCGCTGGCATCTAAAACTTAGCTCCTAAGAGCAAACAGGCAGTTTCAGCTCACACATGCGCAGCATGGGGCTGCAGAGTATTTTATCAATCTTTTCAAGGTTTCTGTGCCCGTGTTTCTTACTTCCTAAGCCTGTGGAATTAATGCTCATCCCTTGAGGCTGGTGGTGCTATGGGGGGGATCTCAAGTGTCCCCTAAATTCCCCTATGTGAAAAACCTGGCTTCCAGCTGGAGGGACCCTTGGTAGCTAGACTGCTAGGAGGTGGGCCATAGTGGGAGGAAGCTAGGTCGTTTAGCTGCCTACCCCTCTTGGGGAACTTGGGACTGGGCCTCTTCCTCTCTGTTATGGTTTGTGTCCAGGTGTCCCCCCAAAGCCTTGTGCCATACGCAGTTTCTAGCATTCATGACTAATTCATGATCCAACGCTGGGGTTATGGGTGTGAGTGCTACACCTGCCCTGGGGCGAATAGCCTGGATGCAATATAAGGAAGGGAGAGGGGTCTGCTGGCTACCACAGTTGCTGCCTTCCCTTTGCTCTTTGCTGTCTTCCTCCGTCATTAACTGCTGCCCTCTGCCTTGGAGCCAGCTGAGTAGGGACTGAAACCTCCACTAACTGTGAGCTGAATAAAGCTTTCCTTCCTTTATTTTGGGCGTTGGATATTTTGTCCCAGCAACAAGAGAAAAGTAACTAAGACACTCTCCTCTGTGCTTCCTGGGTTCCACGAGGTGGGCAGTGTCCCTTCACCATTTGCTCCCCACTGCTGTGTGCTGCTTGGCATGGGGCCAAAAGCAGTCCGGCCAGGGACCGTGGACCGAGCCTTCCGCAACCATGAGCCCAAGCAGCCCTTTGCCCTGCACAGCTGGTGGCCTTAACAGATTCTGTCACAGTGACAGCAGTCTCGCTCGCACGGCTGCTTCCTAGTGGTGGAAGCTCTAAGTTCCTTGTGGTGAGATAATTACTGACATTTGGCACAAGCTCCACCACCACCATTTTCACCATCACCCTCACTGCCACGATGTGTCTCATCATCACCTCCACCGTCGCCATAGCTTACCTGTTTATGAGTGATGGATTTTGCTCCTGCGACCCAAGACTTCTTTCCCACCTTGATTGGCTGGGTGACCTGTAGCTATGTTTCTTGCTTTAGTGTCCTTGTGTGTGGAGTAGGTCAACTACAATACCAAGCTAAGGTATTGTGAGTATTTAAAGAGCTGGTAGACACAGAGTGTGGAGAAGAGCCTTCCCAGGGAGTGCACTCTGTAAGGGTCAGCTGTTGGTATTGTTCCACCTTTCCATCATGTGCCTGCATACAATATCTACATCCTTATTTTTTAGCACATGGTAATTTGCAAAATACTAAATTTTAGGTTATATGGCAAGACGCAAATGAAAAACATAGGCAAAAGATAGACACAGCATAGTACAGCACAGCCTACATTTTAAACTGAAGCTGTCTCTTTCCAAGTTCTAAGTATGCAGAGGTAGACAGGGTGTTGGGGTCTGTGGGAATCAGGGAGGACCCCAAGCACACATGCTGTGCTTCCACCTCCACCGAGGGCAAGCTGAGGAACCAGAGCTGACCAGCCTCATGCCCCTCAGAGACCAGTGAGGCGTTCCCACGAGAGTTCTTATTAAATATGACCTGAGCAAATGTGCTTCTTCAGCTAAACTTCGGATGGATAAATGGACACAGACACACAAGGGATTAAGAGCAGCAAGAAGAGGATAAAGTGCCTCAGGGAAGAATGGGCTTCTAATTCTGTGTTGCAGTTGGGGTTTTGCACGGAGAGCTCCACAATACAGGATGTTTGATTATTTTGTAATATCAGCAGGCAAGAGAAGACGCTTCCAGGGCCCGTCATTGAGATGTTCCTCAGGACATGCGCGGGGAGCCAGGAGAACCTTCCCACTGTCTGCTGAGCTTACTGGGCTGGAACTGAACAAGCTGCTGCCATACAAGAGTGGATAGAAATCTGGCTGCTGTTGTCTGAACTGTCCCTCCAGGGTCAAGGTTTAGAAGCGTGGTCCCCAGTGCAGTGTGTCAAGAGGGAGCCTGTGGCTGTGGAGTGGGAGTGGGAGAGACAGTGGGCTGATCGTCATGGTGGGTAAGCTGCTCCCTCCCCAGGAGTAAAGGGAGCCTGAAAGCAAGCGCTTTCTAGGCCAAGCCCGTGCCCGTGTCCCAGCTACCATCTGCACGCTGTGTGCCAGCCCTTGCCAGGCCCAGAGCCCACTCCTTACTCGCTGCCTCCAGAGCAGCAAGCTGCCTAATGCTGTGTGCTTCTTACGCTCCCCATTCTGCTGTTTAGTTACAGCAACCAAAAAGGCACTAAGATGCTGGCCAAACTCAGACCTAGAATGAGAGAATGCATAGCTCGGCTGTGTAAGCACCTGCCTGGCAAGTGCAAGGACCAGGGATCGATCCCTGGTACCACATGCCTTGTCAGCCCCACACTGAGCTGGCCACATAAACTGGGCATGGTGGCGCACGCCTACAATCCCAGCGCTGGAGTGGCTGAGAGAGGAGGATGGCTACAAGTCCAAGCTGTGTAGCTGTACCAAACAAATAATAGAAAAAAATGTGGAAAAAAAAAAAAGGAAGAAGAAATAGAGAATGTGGAGTGTAGCAGCAGAAATGCATTCAAACTCTGGACTTATAAATCACTTTCTAAACAAACATGAGGTCTCTCATGCCAGCCTCCCCCCTTTAAGAAGGGGAAACGGAAGTACTGAAGAACGGGTTGGTGGGATGTCTGAGAAGGGAAGCTTGTAACTCAAATACACGGTGGGTGGCAGGAGCCTTGGATAGCGAGCGCCACCTTCCTACACGCCGCGGGGAGTACAAAGCACCTCTCGGCGCGAAGGAAAACCTCTGTAGACATGAGACAGACACCTGCGGCCGCAAAGACGAGAGAAGCATTGAAACAGGCACGCCAGTGAGACGTGCACACTGCCGCGTGGGCCTGCACAAGGCTGCTCGCTGCAGAACGGGCCCTCTTGCCCTAAGAATTAAGTTTCCTCAAACAAAATCAAGCTGATGTGGAGAAGGAACACTAACATCTAGAATCGTAGAAAACCTAAGTCAGCAATAGTATGGGTACAAACTGTTGTGAGGCCAGAATTTTGAACTGAAATATCAGTATGTAGCTAAGGGTTAGTGGCTATATAATATAGATTTCAATTAAAGACATGAATATTATGCAAATATGCAAAGCATGGTGTGACATACGGGTAACTACAAGTCTCCAATCCAAAATACGAAACTCTACGAAATCAGCAACTTTGTAAGTGTGGACAAGACACAGTGGAAAATTCCAATCCTGACCTCATGTGACAGGTCACTGTCCAAACACAGACACACACTAAAAACATTTCCTAAAATTATAGGCTGTGTGTATGAGACGCGTAGGAAACAGAGGAAAGCTGTGTTTCGACCAGCGTCCCTTCCTTCACTCACTGTGTTCACGCAAACATCACGTCTGAACAATTGGAAACGGGAGGCACCGCTGCTCTCCGCCTTTCCGGTAACAGTTCCCGAAGCTGCGGTGTCTGAGTGCAGCCATTCCCGGGTCCCAGAGGGAGACCCAGCCTGTGCTGCCCCAGGCTAGGGGCTGGGCAGTGGCCCGCCTCCTAGAGAGAGCGCTGGCGCCACGCTGCGGCCCAGGGTCGCGCTGCGGCTCACAGGCTCTTCACCTCTGAGTCCCAGAGAATTGTTGCACCCGGGTTGCTGGGGCACAGCCTTCTGGGGTTCCGCAGCCACAGCTGTCCCTGCGCTCCCAGATCAGCGCTGCAGGAGAAACGAAGGTGGCCTTGGCGTCCCTGAAGATTTCCAGGGCAATGGGAGAATTTAAAACTAGGCTTGTGTTAGGAGACCAGAGGTACGCTCCGCGTCGGGCCTCCTCTTGCACCAGCTCAGCCTTGCCTTCCTCGCACCCAGAAAGAATTCCAAAAATGTTCTGTGAATGTTAAGGGTGCCAGAGATGTGCAGCACCCTGTGTGCGGCCCTGTGACTCTGGAGGGACACCTCTCATTCCTCTAGAAGCATCCGTGTTCTGGGAGGTCACCATTGCTCCAGGGGCTTGACGGGCTCCAGCCAGCCCTTCAGGGCCTGGTCTGAGTCCAGTCATAAACTAGGTAATTATTATTTCTGAAAATATTTAGAAGTTCTGTAATGCAATTGGATTCTCACAACTCTTGCTTAGCTGGGGAAAAATAAAGCTGTGAAATCCCAAAATAGGAACCAGGGATCAGTGGACGGAAACATTTCCTGTGATGCTAGGAAAGGTTCCTGTTGGCCCCATCCCTGAGCCAAATGAGTAAGAAAGGCCCGCAGCCCGGGTCTGAAGGCAGGAGGGCGCCGAGCTGAGGCCAAATCCCACCTTCACTCAGCCAGCGAGCGAGTGCTTCATGGGACTTGTGTTCCAGGCACCGTGATGGGCATTAAGTGTAAAAGTGTGAGTCAAACAGTTCAACAGCCTTGTCACTTTCACAGAGCCTTGTAACGGGAGAAAGGTAGGAGGGTCAGGCGCTGTGAAGACGTTTGCTGAGACTTGTCCACAGGGACTGCTGTTTAGGAAGGCAGGTGCCGGGTCGCCCTTCCTGGACTCAGCTGCCTGCGCGTAGACACCTCCCCCCAGGAGCAGGGCCATGGCATGGCACAAAGATAGGATGCGCAAAGGCCCTGAGGCAGGCAAGCATCTGGAACAGGGCAGAGTTCACAGGGGGTGGGATAGAAGCTTGGGTCCAGAGAGGGAAAGGCCGAGGCTGAGCCACTGTGGGATTTTGGTCTTTCCAAATGGCCCAGAGGAATCACCGAGAGATTTTAAATTGGGGCAGGATATGACTCCAGCCTCAGTTCTCACATGGGTAGAGGAATGGGTAGCGTTCTCACCTCCAGGGACTGAGCTGGTTACAGTGCTGCTCGTTGATGAAATGGCCCTACAAAGTCAACACCAGCAGAGGGGCGGCGGTGGTGGCTTCCTGTCACTGTGACTCAGCTACACAAAGTATGAGGGGCAAAGACTTACTCTGCTCAGAGTTGTCCTGGGTTACTTGGGCCACCGTGGAAGCAGGTAACAGGAGAGTGCCACCTTCAAGTGGCCAGGAATGGAGAGGGGTGTGGGTTTGGCCACACCTTTTGGCACTTCCTCTTGCTTGGCCTGCCCTCTAGAGATCGTGCCCCACACCCAGAGCCTCACCACTGGGGACCTAGCCTTGGACTCACTGGCCTTTAGGAGATACTTCCGACTCAAAAATGATTACTTTTAAAGCTAAATCTTTCCCTTTTTATCTGCAGGGACAAAAAGGGCACTTTGGGCCATGGAAGAAAAAGTCAGTAAAGTTTAATGGCCTTAGCATGGGTTTGTATGGCACATGTGGAAGGCACAGTCACTGAAGGCCACTGTGACAGCGATGGTTAACAAAACAAGGACCTTGCCCGCCTGTGGCTTCTACCCAGAGCTCCCCAGGGAAGAAGGAAGCACAACAGGCACACACTTTTGATTAAAAAAAAATTTCCCTGGGAAAAAGGATGGAGGTCTCAGGTTTGGACGGACCAGACAACTGGGTCTGATTATATGTCAAGAGGGACACCCCGACACCTTGTGAAATCCTCTTCGGTGTCTCTGAGAATCCTCCTCCCCTTACGCTCAAAGAGGATGGCTGCTTTTTTTCCCTTCCCTTTAGGTGCAGGTTTTTCCTCTTGTTAAAATTCCGACAAACTCTGCAGGGAGAAGGGGGTTGCTCAGTGCGCACCTAGCAAAGCCCTAAAACAGCAAGCGAAGAGAAGGTTTTATTTCGTACCAAAGGGGACATGGTGGCTGTGGATTGAACGGCAGCGCTTTCTGCTTGGGGTTCCTTCCAGGGACTGGTGATAAGATTGTGGCCCTTGAAGCTTAAAGCGCCCTGGGAGAGCAGAGCAGAGAGGCTGCGGAGGAGGAAGCGCCTGGGAACTGGCGCTGGAAGATAAAGCGCTTCTAGATGGGGGGACTCGCGGGCCTGTCTTTCGCTTCCAAACCACAGCTGTCCTGTAATTAGCGCAGCTTGTCCATCTGCCAGGCAAATCACCGGCTTCCCATGAAACGATTATATTTCGGATGGCTTGGACACGGGCACCTCTAACCCTCGGAGCCGAGAGGTTCTTTCCTCACTCTCCGCGGGCCTCGCACAGTGAGCCAACCCCGCCCGCGATGGGGGTGAAAGGGTTCAGTGGGGCGCGCATGGGAACGCCGGCTTCCGCCACCGGGGTGGTGGGTTGCGGAATGGGCTCCCTGTGTTCCCTGTGCTGAGACTTCCAGGGACACAAAACGAAGCTTTTACAAGTTTCCGTGCTCCCGGAGCGCTGGCTGCTGCTCGGGGACCGGCCCGAGGTCACCTACAGGCTTCTCTGCCCACCAGCCTCCCTGCTGCGCGGAGCTCACGACGCGTGGGTGCCGTGTCCCTGCGCTGGACGCGCGCCGGCTGGGCCTCCGGGGCGGGGACAGGCTGCCCACACACGGCTCGGCAGCGCCTCCCGCGGGTCTCGGGCCGGGAGGGGCACGTGGTCCCGGCGTCGTCGCCGCGGGGCGCAGCAGGTGCGCCGTGGCGCCTGTGCTCGCGGCCCGCCCGGTCCCGCCCTGTCCCGCCCCCGC
>NDGN011354882.1:0-13910 GCA_002564285.1 Tympanoctomys barrerae | reverse complement strand
CCTACTAACCTGTTTTGAAACTGTTTCATTGCTATTTTATCTTTTTTTCTCATTAAAATTAATTTTTTAAAAATCAGTTATATATTTTTTTCATACCTGTTTCTCTATTCTAGGCACTTAGCTGTCATATGCTCAAGATTAAAAAATTAATTTGAGAAGTCAATTATTTTCAAAATCATGTATAAATTTAAATATATAAAATACTATACATACAGTTATATATTATATATATATTATATTGAATATTGATATTGCACATAAACCTAATGCAATGATACTTCTATGATAGCAATATTCAATTAATGTCACTTTGTAAGAACTCTACCTCACCTCGTCATTTTTTGTTTCCACCTTGCACTGGACACATTTAACTGTTAGTGAACAAGCTTGTGTGTACTTCTTGTCCAAGGAGTTCCAAAGAGGAGGAAATTCCTCAGACACCAAATGTCCTCCTCCTCTAGCTACAGTTAGCAAGAATGGGTCATCAGCCCCATAGAAGAAGTAGCTACAGAAGAGAAGAAAAGAGGTCAAAGAAAAGAATGTGAGTTTGTCTCTACTACTGTGAGTGGAGACATAGCAAAATGTCAAAAAGATGCCAAAATAAACTCTAGGGTACACTAAAACACATAAGGAAGAATAGCTCAGGCAGGAGATCATTAGATTCAATATAAACAGACTGCACACCTAACTGATTATTTCATTCATGTAAAATATATTTCAGTAAGGAAAGTCCTCTTTATGTTCTTTAGAATTCACAGTTACATAAGCTTAACAGTTTATAAAGCACTTTTAAACATACTGTATTTACAACAGTTTGTAAATAAGAAAGTATAGCCTTTAGTATATCAGTATCTTGTTATCAACTCTTTCAAAGTATGAAATAGTTGAGGCTTGGGCTAATTCGAGACTGGTTTATTTCAAGTCAACAAGGAAACTCAGTTTTCCAAAGAATCATGGAAGAAGAACAGCAAACTTGTCGTTAACGTAAGTACTGCATGAATTTTCTAATTTTAATCACAGTAAAATCAGCCTATTTTTTTAAAAAAAGCAATCTTATACTTTTTCATGGCATTTGTGTAAAACAGCTTCTTTTCTCTTTGAGACTTGGCACTTTCTTTTGTCTTAACTTTTACTTTGTTTTATTTCACTCCCACATCTCATCCTTCCTGGAGAGTTTTAAAGATTAATAGTGTCTCTAATCCAAGGATATGAAGGTCTAACCTTTAAAGGTCCATCTAGCAAAATGCTCGTGTCATTTTGCATGACCTTTTATGCATGTATTGTAAGCCAACATACAGAGCAGGCCATTTGACTTGGTAATGTTACAAAATTCTTTGCTTTTCCAAAAAGCACAGTAGTAAAAGGAAACATCACAAAGACCCACTTCAAGTTAGCTATTCAAGGACGGCCCAACATCTTGCAGCATTTTTATAGCATGTCTCCAAGCTGTGCCATGAACATTCACAGGCTTGCCATGGAATTCCACATCTAGCATTCATTTTTTCCTTCACATGTTTTAGTAATACCCAATCAAGTAAAATATTGACTCTAGTACATACTGCAAGTAGGGGAATTAAACTCACTGTGAGTGGAGACATAGCAAAATGTCAAAAAGATGCCAAAATAAACTCTAGGGTATATTAAAACACATAAAGAAGAACAGCCCAGGCAGAAGATCATTAGATTCAATATAAACAGAGGGCTTAAAGACCAGCCCAGGAATTGGTGTCATAACTGGGTATGTTTTTATAGCTTTGGTAGGACACTGTAACTCTGCCACCATTATTGCGGACTTGTGCGACGGTGATATGCACACTGAGTCTCTTCTTGCAGACCATTAAAATGTTAGTATTCAAATGTGTAGTGAATAAGAAAAAAAATACAAAGTCTTGTTTTAAGAGACTAGAGAGAAGTGATAAAGGTATTGCTAGCTCTGAATTCTTTGAAACATTTTGAATTTTGACAGCATGCAGTATTTCATGTATAAAGCCAAATCTACTAATTTAGAGTAATAGACGAACTTTGAAGTTTGTCTCTCATGACAGTCTGTTGCTGTGCAAATCCATTAGCAAATTGTTGATTTACTACTGATTATATTAATGCTATCCTTTTTGTTACCTGGCTTCCTCGATTTGAGTTGAGGCAAAAACTGCTGTTCATGCCCCAGTATCGTACTATTAGAGGAAAAATAATTGAAGAACTTCCTTATGTTAATCTTGGATCTTAGTTGCCCGAAAGGAAAACTACATCTCTCAACCTACCTGGTGGCTTCATGTGAACACAGGGAAAATGGTAAGACAGCAAGATGGCAGTGACAACGTGTGCAGCTTCTGTGTACTCTTGCTTCCTGTTTCCTGTTTCTCATCTGGCCAGGGATTTGCAAAGAAGGGAGAAAACCCCAGAGGCACTCATCAAGGCTGCAGCGTGCTGGCTCTGGACTACTCACTTCTGAAGGTCTATGAAAGAGAAATAAACTTCCGTTCAAGCCCCTTAATTGGTATTTTCAGCAGCTTTGTTTATACACTAAATAATGCCAGGATGTAGAGTCTATGATTATGAGATTTAATAAATTTCATCAGTCCAGAGAGAAATGTCAATTCTAGCATATTCTAGACCTTATTTTCCAAGCAATGAACATCCAAGAGAATCATAGGCTCACAAAACTGGAAGAAGTTCAATAAAATTGATGTTGAAACATACAATTCACAGGCTACAATTTGGAAAGAAGTAACTTTTCTGAGAGCACATACTTTTTGCTAAAATAATTTGTACTTTGTTTCTAATACCGCTATAAAGCAAAAGTAAAACATTGTAGGATAAAAAACATTCAAGTAAGTGATTATGACATGCCATTCTTTTCTAAATTTGAGTTTTCAAGAAGCTATTTATTAATATCTTGGAGCTTAGATTAAGCTTCTCCCAGTTGAATATTGACGTCTGGAATGTGGCCTATGGATCAGAGCAGCCAGACTCACTAGAGATTTGCTACATAGAAATAGATAGATTAGCATGATTTTCATTCAGATATTCTGCTTATTTTAAATAGAATACTCACACTGAACTGAGATTTGAGCAGAAAACTTGAAATGTAAATACTAAAAAAAGTTAAAAATCCTGCATAATCTATGGATGAAACTGTAATAAGCAGGAATCATTGTCTATGTCTTCTTCTCTCTTTGGAATGGTAGTGAGAATTTTCATTTCCTCTCCTTTGATAACTGGAGCATCCCTGGCTTGTGGCTAATAGAGTTTATATTCTTTTTTTTTTTTTTTTAGGTGGGAAATAGACCCTTAACAGGAAGCTCACTTCCACCACTTACATTCTTTTGTTTCATGGAAGTTCACATTCAAGCCTTATCAGTGAATTGGGGAAGTTGTAAAGTTTAGCTCCCGAGTTGGCCTAGTGTTGCTCATTACAGTCTTCATGAAGGGTCCCTTCTGAACATGAAAACAGATGGCCTCTTCTCTGCACCAAGCAAGGCCTGTGTGAACTTATCTCATCTAAGTGAGAGGTATTTCTAACAGTCTCCAAGAAGCTGAAGGATCTGGAGCTTCCTGTTCAGTCCACTCTCTCCCTTGCATGACTCGCTTCTGCCAAATTAGTCACCTTCCTTTTCTTTCAATTCATTTATTTTTTAAATGTATTTGGTTGTTGCAGTGTCTCACTATACAGCTCAGACCCATAGAGATCCTCCTGCTTTTAGCCTCCCCAGGGCTGGGATTACAGGAGTGTGCCACTACAGCTGGACTCTGTGACCAGCTCAGCCTGCCCCAGGGCCAGTGCTGGCAAAGCATGTGGTGCCAGGGATCAAACCGCGGTCCCTTTGCTTGCCTAAGCTTGTCCTAGCAGGTGCATTAGTCTGCTGAGCTGGCTCGCTGGCCCTGCCTCCCTTCCTTTTCTTTGAACAGGTCAAGAAAATGTTTGCTTCAAACCCTTTGCGCTTGCTAGTTCATTATTAGCAAAGTCCACTCACTGACTGTTTCTCCTCTAATGTCTTCAAGCTGCTGTTCCAATATCAGTGTTCAAAGAACCTGTCCTTTTTTGCCTTAATAAACCAGCAACACTTTACCCACCACCATCAGTACCATTTTGCCCTGTTTTATTCTTTCCTGTAGCACTTACCATCATTCTACATTCTACATAGTATATATGGCATTTCATTTGCTGTTGTTTGCTTTCTCACCTACAGCTTAGTCTTCATCATAAGCAAGTAAGCTCCCATAAAGGGAAGGAGTTTGGGTTTTGTTCTTGTTTTTTTTTTTTCCTGCTGTACCCCCAGCATTTAATAAAGTGTCTACAGCATTGTATGCTCACAGTAAACATTTGCTGAATGAATATGTCATTGCTTAATTAAATGGAAGTATATAAATTACTTAGGGCTTGGAACAGCTTAAGGGCCCAATAAATGGTTGCTGTTATTATTTTGTCTCTATTGTAGCAATAGTTGCTCATCCTCTGGATTGTTCTTTGCATAGCAGTTAAAATAATTGCACCAATGGTCTAGGTGTGCAGAACAGTGATAGAATGTGTAATAAGTTTGTGGGGTCTTAGGTTTAATTCCTGCATTAGTAACAATAGTTGTCATTCTTCTAATTTGGTTTAACACAGATTTTCACAACTGACTTTCTTCTGTATGTATGTTGATGATGAAAAGAGTCAAATGTAACAGAGAGTTATATCATAGTGTGTCTTCATGATAACTTCTTTTACAAAGAGAAAAAGCTTAAGTAATCATGCTCAATATTTTCTATATGAAGTCAAGTAAGCCTAGGTAACATTTTACTACTAACATTTTACTCTGATTAAGGATGGACTAAGTGCTGTAACTTGCTTAGACTGGTAAATAGAAATATGTAATATGCAAGTCAATGGAACTTAGTCTTCTAAAATAAAGCATAAGATATTCAGAAATGTCTATGTTAGCCTCTTTGTAGTTCCATACAAATAAATACTAATTCATTTTGGATTTTGTTATTGCCATTTTGTGCTTTGTTTGTTCATTTTGTCATCCTAGTGACTGTACCCCTACAGTCATTTCATCCACACCATTACACTTGACTTCCCTTTCATTCTATATGTCTCACTGAGTAACTGAGCTGGCTCT
The DNA here is from genome assembly GCA_002564285.1 of Tympanoctomys barrerae. Taxonomy (NCBI): domain Eukaryota; kingdom Metazoa; phylum Chordata; class Mammalia; order Rodentia; family Octodontidae; genus Tympanoctomys; species Tympanoctomys barrerae. Next base: position 8,805 of record NDGN011354882.1, on the reverse strand, counting down.
GACTTGCCACTGTCCAAGTTTTAGACTTCCACAGTGCTAGGATCACTGTCATGCACCACCATGCTTAGCTCATTTTGTTTGTTAAAATAGGTTACGATCTACTTTGACATTAGAGATAAGTGCTTAGATTTAAGGGAACAGAGAACAATTACAAGGGAAAGGAAAAGAGGTTAGTGTTGACAATTACAAGGGAAAGGAAAAAAAGGCTATAGTTGATAATTCATTGAATAAATAAATATAATTGAATAATTTTCCTTTCCTTCTCTTTCTCATAGCCTTCCCCCTACCCGCCCTCATACACATCTCCCCCGTACCCGCTCCAACAGACAGACATACTCCAGTTCTGGCATCTACTAGGTAATGGTGAAAAATGAGTGTTGTGGGATACTGCTAAACATTCTGTTATGCAGTGTTTAATACTCCACAGCCAACACTTATTTTTCAAATCTCAATACTACTAAGATTGAGAAAATCTGCTAATCCAGGGTTTTTTTAAATTTTATTTTATTCTTTAAAGAATATGAAATGGTAGGAAAAACAATTAGAAATGACACAAAATTTCATTAAATAAATTAGTAGGAATTTGACAATGGTTGTTGTTTTGCAGAATATTATCATTGAATTAGCTTTTTAGGTTAACAGATATGAACCTGCAAAATTGGTTAAAAAAGTTATGAGACTATTTTGTTGTGAAAAAAGAAAAAACTATATATATGTTTGTATACACAAGATACTTAGTATAGATATACAGCTACTTTCTCTTAGTTCATTGAGAAGAAATGTTTGTACTAATATTGTTTAGACAAGATATCATCTTTGCAGCTTTTCCTCTGAATAACTACTATGAAGACAACAATATGCAATGTGATAATTATTGTAACTGTCCTACCAACCTGTTTTGAAACTGTTTAATTGCTATTTTGTCTTTTTTTCCTCATTAAAATGGATAAAAAAGTTATAAGAAATTAAAAAAGAAGGAAACAAAATTAAGCATTAACTACTTCTTTCAATAGACCAGCAGAAATCAGCAGTACAATTTCCAAATTATTCTGCTTATATACATAAATATACCTTTTTCCCTTTTTTTGTCCCTTTCCTCATCTCAGTTTTTCCTTGCCATTGAACAGATTCTTTCCCTTTCACAGTGTCTGTTGCACCTTTCAGATTTCATTTAGTCTTTCAGATTTTCACACTAGGAAGACAATATGATGTTTACACATGTGAGTCTGATTTGCTCCACTTACCAAGACAGCCTCTAGTTGCATCCATTTACTTATAAAAGCCTCAAAGAAAAATTATCCTTCACAGTACATTTGTATTACATCATAGAAACCAAAATGTTTTCTGTAGCCTGATTTCTGCTAGTTATTAAATAGGTTGAATGTCACTCCTGGTTGTCTGAGTTGACCAAGGTTACCTGATGACGTAATGAGAACTGGGGCTGGGCTGTTATGTTCTCAGGTTAGCCCCATTTCTTTTTTAACGATGATGTTATTTTATGCAATTGTGTGCATCTCAGTGGATTTATTATGTGCTTCTTTTGTAGCAAAGGTGATAGTTTGTCATTGTCCTCTGCAAAAAAGAGAGCAACCTTGGGAAAGAAACTCATTTTGTCTGTAATAATTGCTCTCTGGTCTTTCTACTGCTGTGTACTGAGTGAAAAGAAGTGAGCCCTGACAAACTCAGGAGGTCTCTTCATTGAGCTTCCTAGCTGCTCTCTGCTTAAATGGATTTTTGTGCCATAAAAGTGGTAAGTTTATTTCTGTACTGCAGCATGTGTTCTTTATTTGATTTTTTGACAAGATGTGCAAATGGGATTCTATACCCTTTTATGGTCACACTTAGAGGTAACACGTAAGTCTGCACCTATATTTTATACCTAAAGATGAGTGGGGACACTTGCTGATCAGCTCCTCAAGCCTATTAATGCTTTGGCTCCACTAGCAGTTGTTCTCTGGTTTGAGTGAGAGTAACACCTTTTCAAGTGTTAAAATTCAAGTCCCTCTCTGAATGTAATTGGAAAAAAATCTTAGCACTTAATTCTTCCTCACCTCATTGTTCAAATCGCATTGCAATTTGTTATTAGTGTCCTTATTACAATGAATTTCACTGGTAATGGAGAAATATTAAAGGACTTTTTAAAAAAAGACTGGCAAGGGAGATTTATGATGCGAGATGACAGGGGACAATGCACAGTAAGGTTTCAAGATTTCCTAAATGAATTCATTATGCTAATTTATTAGATACAAGGGCTTTTGCAATAAGATTTCAACACAGAGTTCCTGAACAAAGGATCAAGCTCAGCTCTTAATAAACTTCAGACTATCAAATGCCTTACTAATTGCATACATTTGTTGCTTTCAGCTTCCAGTGTCCCTGCTAGTTGGGGTCTAGGCTACTACTCAACAGCACTAGTGTAGCAACATCCTGTTTCCTCATCCTGGCATTCAACTCCTCCAGCTTTATGATCCAATCTCATCTTCAAAATTACCTGCTGGATCAGTAACTTCAACTTTCTGTCAGACAGTCTTGATATTGCTTGTTACCCTCTCTTCATATATAATTTTTAAGAGGGTCTGCAAAGGTAGGCAAATTTTTTTTCTGGAATTTCATTGCTTTATAACCCGTGGAGCAACAACAGCCTTCGCAGGCAATTTAAACACCCCAGAGAAGTTCAGTGTCCTTTCCCACCAGCCATCCAGGCACTGAAAGTCATTGTCTTCTTCAGGTATAACCCGCCCAGCTGCAGCACACATTTGTGTTTAGTGCCTTCCATTTCCCTGGAATAATAGTGCGTTCGTCTGTTCTGTCTTTGCTGAGACACAGGACTGAACATGCATACAATTTGGAGGACAAAATGTTTAATCTAGCTTGCAGTTTCAGGAAATTCAGCATATGTTCAGCTGGCTCCAAGGCAAAAGCACAATGGCGAAAGGGCATGGCAGAGTGACCTGGCTCAGCTCAAGCAGGGAGGGACAGAGCATGGGACACAATGCCTCAGCCTGGGCTAGTAGTTGTATATTGAGGTCAGGGTCTTCTCCATGATCAAAGCAGATGCACTGAAGAATATGCTGTGTTAATTTCTTAATCCAGGGAAGTTGACAAGTCAGAATTAATAATCAGACATAGTAAACAAAATAATATATTCTATCCCTTTCTCACAGTTTAGAAAGTCACTGTATATACATCCTGAGTACAATTCATACCTTTGTCCTATTTGTTGTAGTATAACTGATAAAGTAAATTATCTATGTTTCATCTATAAAATGTGACATTTTGATATAGATACACATATGTGTTGTGAAGTGATTACCATAATGAAACTGATATCATCTCACTTTATTAAATTTTATGTATGTGTTAAGAACACTTAATATCTACTATCATAGAAAATTTCAATATATAATAATATATTATTAGCTATATTTATCATAGTACATATTAGAACTCTGGAAAGTATTCATCTTTTCTAACTGAAAAATTGTACACTTTGAGTCCATACCTTCCCAACACCCATCCCCCAGACAGTAGTAATTACAATTCTACTTTCTTCTTCTATGAATTTGTTTTCACATTCCATGTCTGAGTGAGAACATTCAATAATTGTCTTTCTGCACTTAGTTTATTTCACTCTGACAACTATTTTCTAGGTTCATTAGTACTGTCCTAAAAGGCAGTATTTTTACCATTTGTGGATGAATTATAGCCTATTCTATTGTATCAGTATTATCTGTTCATTTGCCAATGGACACTTGGATTGTTTCCATATGATGGCTATTGTGAGTATAATCTAAGATCGAAAGCTGAAGGCCAAAACTAAAAGAAAACATAGGAGGAAAGCTTCTTGAGATTGAGCTGAACAATGCCTGTTTTATTTATATGACACCAAAACCATAGGCAACAAAAGCAGAAACATAAATAGAATTGAATCAGACTTTTGTACAGAAGTAGAGTGAAGAGACAACTTACAGAGTAAGAGAAAAGTGTTTGCAGATAATACACCTAATAATAGGGAAGTATTCCAAATATATAAGGAATATCTAATAATTCAACAGCAAGAAAACAAGTCGTCTGGTTGAAAGAAATCGCAGTTGTTCGCAGTTTGTCAAAAGATATACAAATGGCCAGAGCTACATGAAAAAATGTTGACTATTGTTTATTGTCAAGAACATTCCAGTTAAAGCCACAGTGTGGTATCTGCCAGACCTGTTTTTACCAAAGGACAAATAGGTGTTGGGAAGGAGGGGAAAAGAGAACCCTTGTGCAGCTGCAGCGTGAGTGAGAATGTAAGCTGGTATAACCATCATGAAAAACTATAGGACAGGTCCATAAAACATTAAAAATGGCATTATCATATGACCTAACAATCCTGGTTCTGGATATCTACAGGGTATATGAAGCTGGTGTACTAAAAAGATGCTCCCATTCTCTGAAATTATAAAGCTTGCAATATTAAGGTAATTATCATGCAAATTGATGAATAATTGAATGGAAGACTTCTTCCCCATGGTTATTTGCATAATCTTACCTGCCTATAAACCATTTCATTGGAATACAAATGTAGACAGTCATGATTTTTTAATGATTACAAGAAAAATCAACAATTTGGAAAAATAAGCTGTAATGAGATATCTGAAAAGGATAGAATTTCCTTCCAATTTACCTTTTGTTAGAACATTCACACTAATGAGCTCTACATCTACAAATAATTGCTTTAAAGTTCATTTGAATCAGTAGATTTATTTTTAAGATATTTCCATTCTTGGAAGCAACAAAATTAACACTGAGCATTAAAGGAAAATTATATTTTGCACCATGTTTAAAAGATTTCTCCAATTTTAAAAGTGAGACTGTATGGAAAAACTACCTTTCTTATTCTAGGAGGTACCTTTCTGCAGGAGGTAGGGAAGTGGCCAAATCATGAACTTGAGTTGGCGATAGTGTGCCGCATAGAAAAGAAAGAAAGAAAGGTAAAGAGAAATTAGTTCATAACTCAAATGTCTTTCGAAGGAAGAAAATTTAACTTACTACATGAAGCAGTCTATAGATGATATCAAATGCTCTGGGGGAATGTGTGTGGACATACACATACATGTGCATGCAAGCACGCATGTGTGGATGGGTGTGGCTCACTAATACTGACATTGGACAGTCAGCAAAAGTGTGGCAGAACTGTTTCTACATTATCACCCACACCTTCATCTATGAAACCACTTCTCAATCAGTCGGTCGACTCTCAGCCCTTTGCAGCCAGTTGTATTTTCTTGGAGAAATGTCCTTTCTGTTTCATTTCAAAGCATACACTTTCTCGTGTCCAATTATACAGAAAAAAAAGTAAGCCTCCCATTGCCAAGCTTCTGTATTCTGAATTTTGATGAAACATAAATTGTGTAACTTGGTGTAGGAGACGATTTTTAATAGACAGGTTTGAAAAAAAAATAGTGTAAGCAAAGGCGTGAATTTTTAACTGCATATAGTTTTATTGTGCTAGTTACTTTTTTAACAGCAAAATGTTCCAAGAAGTTTCAAGAAGCAACTAGCTATATCAGGTTTTCAGACAATTTTTCTTAGCTGTTAAACTTTTTATCTATTTCCATCCTAGTTCAAGTGTTTTGTCAAGAATATTTATCTTGGTATTACTTATGTTATACTTTCAGCCTATTTTTAGCCAGATACCTTTTAAAAATCTCCTTTCAAGCATAGTTTGTTTCTCTCCTCTAATGAATAAGGCATGTATTGTGTTTCTGAGTGGTGAAACACAGCTGATATCTATTACCTGATCTTAGAAGACACCCATTTCTTCCTTAATATCAGCATGTCTGCAAAGCCCAGCAAAACCACTCTGCTTTTTTTCTTATTCTACTTAATGGAAATGCCTATTTTATAGAATAAAAGTGACCATGGCAACCTACAGTCGCAAAAACAGTGCCCAGGAGGTGGCAGCAATTTTCAGCATTTCAGTACATTTCCCCCCACTGACAGAACATTATTTTATATATACCCTTTCTGCTGTTTAACTAGCTCATCAATTTAGTGTGTCTCTAATGTACCTCTTGCCCCCCGCCACTTTTCCATTTCTTTGCTCCTCATCTCTATTGGAGGCAAAGGAACTCGGTAGCAGTCCCTCATGGGGTTAGTGGCTGCCTGACTCTCAGCCAGCACCGGCTCCTGCTCGGAAGGCTCAGTGTGAGCCCTTGCCAGATCTTTCAGTTATTTCTATTCTCTCTTTGCTTGCTTCCAAATGATTTTGATTTTATTGACTGGCTGTCATTCTTTCTACCTTCAAATTCAAGCAATTTTTTTTTTTTTTTAGTTACTGCTGCTTTTCCCCAGAATAACTAATAACTTCTATTTTTATTGAATCTATTTTTATCTTTTGTTGCACAAAGCTCTTTTAAGAGATACGCGTACTGTTAATGTTTTCTGATCTCAGTTGAATGGATGGATAGATAGATAGATAGATAGATAGATAGGCAGACAGATGGACAGATGGACAGTTCCACAGGATAGACTAATCGTTATCTTTCTAAGAAATAAAATATTTAGAGGTGTTTAAACCTTGTTCATGTCACTGTGAAAAGAAGTGTTTCTTCTGTTTTCTGTCTACTCCCAGCTCATGATATAACATATTAAATATTTGAGTCTTTAAAGAGAAATAAATATCAGTAGTTTGAAAGCATGACTTTATTAACCTATTATCTTTATTTTGAAAAACATAGCTCTTACCACTTCAGACTGCTATAATGAATGTCTATAGGTTTTGTGGCCTAAACAAGGGTTTACCTCTCACAGTTCTGAAGACTGGGACATCTAAGATAAGATCCCTGAAAGAGCCATTGCCTTGTGAGGGCTTGCTTCTAGGGTTTAGGTGGCTATATTTTCACTTCATCCTCTTGCCTGCACTTACTTCATTTACAAGGGCCCCATCATCATGTCCTAATTACTTTCTAAAGTCTCCATCTTTTAATATCCTCATATTCGGGCTTGAGTGTCAGCATGTGCATTTTGGAAAGACACTGACATTCATATTTTTAAGGATTTCTGACATAAAACCCTCCTTTCAGGACAGGCCAGATAGCTCAGCAGATTAAAGTTCCTGCTTAGGCAGTCACAGGGGCCAAGTTTCAATCCCCCGGGCATGCCCGCCTCTGGGGCACACTGAAACAGCCATTGATATTGGGGATGGTGGTGTGTACCTGTAATTGCAGCACTTGGGAGGCTGAAAAACAGGAGGATCACTACGAGTCCAATCTGTGTAGTGAGACACTGTAGACCCTGTACTAAATACATTTAAAAAAAAAAAAAAAACAACCTCCTTTCTTCAGAGAAAAAAATCCCCACCCCAGGCCCTTACACACACATACACACACACAGCAAAGTAGAGCGTAGACGCTCTAGTTGAAGGGAAGGTCGTATATTGACTTCCCGCTAAAATTTCACTAATCCTAGTTGAGCCCTAAAATGATCTCTGAGGCACCATCACAAGTTCCAGGTTCTACAAACCACAAACTTAAAAACCACAATTTTTAAAAATAATCCTTAAGAACCCTACAGTAGGGCTGGCAAGATAACTCAGCAGACTAAGCACCCGCTTAGGCAAGCACGGGGACTGGGGTTCTATTCCAGGTACTACATGTTGCACTGTCTCCCCCCCACCCAACACACACACACCAGGTGGGCTGAGCAGGCCACCAAGACCAGGAGTGGTGGTGCACACCTGTCATCCCCCCAGTGAGGAAGCTGAAAACATGAAGATTACTAAGAGTCTGAGCTGCACAGTGAAATCCTGTATCAAATACATTTAAAAACAACCCCATAGTAAATTTAAATTATATGAATATCATACAAAAGCAGAAGAAAGACTCATGGAACAATTCAAATGCTTTCAAGATATGGTGATACTAAGGCGAGGTGACTTCTGTGCTCCCTGTCAGATGAGCCTTTTGTGAGTCCCCCACAGACATGCTATTGGGCCTGCCGTCCATGTGGGCACACAGTGTGCGAGTGAGCTTCTCCTTGGACAGCCATCCTCAACTCCTGCAGCTCCACTCTGGATGTATGCGAGACAGCTTGCCAGCTCTATAACAACATTCACACACAATCATGCATACAGTTTCCTCAGAATCTGGGAGTCAGGCCTGGATAGTCCTGCTCATAGCATCCATTCTGAGGTGGTATGTGTATGAAACCAGAGTCCAAACCATGAAAAAAAAAAAAAAAATACTACTGTCTTTATTTTTTAATTCTCATTTTTAAAAGGTCTTATATCAAGTTGACCCTTTGAGCCCCCAAAGGTGAATTGTCTTCCTTTATCTGTGCTCTAAGACAAAAGTGGAAGCCTGTCAGGTGTCACTTCTCACCAAAGATGAATTATCTTCTAAGTAAAAGCAAGTATATCAGAGACAGTATTATTTGCTAACACCACCCACACTATACTTACTTAAGCTGAGTTGATTCATTGGCTCAAAACATACAGCTTAGTACTAAGATGGGGGAAAATGGATTCTAAATGAATTATGTTCTATAGAACACTTGACTTATGAAGCCAGACTGAATTATGAAATTTTAGAATTCAGTTGTTTATTGTGTTTGTTAAAGTTTATTTATATCAGTTGTCACAATATAAGAGGTTTACTTTTAATAGAACTTTTGTTCGTGTATCTTTTTAAATCATGAGAAATGAGAAGCACAGCAAAATTCTCCATCTCTCTGTTAAAGTCTTAGAAAAATTCCTTCATCAGCATATTTTTTTCATAATTTTATTGATAAACAAATAGCAATGAGACAGTTTCAAATCAAATTGCT
>NDGN011354876.1:0-16119 GCA_002564285.1 Tympanoctomys barrerae | reverse complement strand
GGTTCCCAACCGTTCCGGAGGCCTTGCTGGGAGGAAGGCGCTGCTCCTTTAAGCTGCGGTACAGAGGAAGTGTCTCGGACCCCGGGGAAGAGCCCCGGCCCGAGTCCATTAGGATTCCGAAGGCGAGCACAAAAGCAGCTCAGCCGGCCAGAGTTAATGAGATTCCTACCAAAAACACTAATCTGGGTTAAAACTAAAAGAATGCAGATAAGGGCTCGAAGCTCACACTGAGAAGGAGGAAGGTGCGGAGATCAACCGCGGGCCTGAGCAGGGACCTCTAATAGCGTTTCAAAGGAACCGAGAGAGGGAGTGTCTCAGACAAAGCCCCTTGATGAGGGGCGGCTGACACAGAATACAACACACCGTTTTAGCTTAAAAATAGCGTTCCAGGTACAAATCAACTAGTATTAGCCGAAGTTTAACATCACTTTAAAAGAAAGCGATTGACCCACTGTGAAAATACAGGGTGGAGAGGGCGGAACGCACTGATTATGCCTGTTCCCCTCAGGCAAGTGTCTCTCTCTTAAGCGCGAGCGCAGGAACATTTTGTTTTATTACCTTCTGAGATAAGTGGGGAAAAGAGCCCCCCGTACCTGGGGAATTAAAATATTCCGCCTCCTCGCGTCAGGGTCTGGTCTCAATTTCATGCAGGGCGCATAATTATAACCGTGTTTAAAATAAGCCCAGAAGAAGGGATGGGTTCAAGTGCAATTTCAGATTATCACAACAAAGGCAGTCATATCTCAACAAGCTCGCCAGCAAAACACTTCACGAGGTCCCCAGGCCCCTCCCCGCCCGAACGCACAACAAAGGCCTTTCCGCTCGAATTAGGCTAATGATCGCAAATGGCCCTTCCGCCCACCTTTGTGGGATTTCGCGGAGGCTCGGTTCAAGGTGGCAGACCTCGGAAAGGGACGGAAGGAGGCGGCGGGGGCCGAGCTGGGGGTGGGCAGCTGGAGGCTGTGGCCAGGGCCCGCGGAGCGCAGGCCGTGGGTTTGGGCGAGCGCGGGAGAGGGCCACACCGAACAGCCCGGGGTCCCCCAGTTTCTACCACCACGTGGACGCCAGCCCCTCCATCTCCACGGAGCCACCAGGCCCCGCTGGTCCTGAGGGAGACCTCTGGCGAGGGAGGGGCGGCGGGGCTGAGAAAATGCGAGCCAAGCCTCATTACTCCCTCATTACCTCGGAAAGTGGAGGGAGAGGAATTCTCAGCTGGGGAGCGGAGCCCGGATGTCACCGCGGCTTCTGTCTGGTTATTGCACACCCGACCGTGGCGGGGCCACCGGGGACCGCGTTTCCTCCCCATTCTTTGCTGGCAATGATCCACTCATTAAGGTATTTTAAGGCAAATTACTGTCGCTTATCATAATGCCAAGCAACGGGCGGCCCTGGCGCTCACCCTTGCCTGTGGAGGTGGCAGAGGGAGCGCACCCCGATTCTGCATTTTCTACGGCTCTGCCCCAAGAGACCTCCATCTGAGCTTGACACCGCCACAGCCGAGACAGGCCGGTGTCACCTCCCCAACACTCCCCACCCACCCCGCCTCCAGGGCTGAATCACTGTTGAGAGTCTTGCAAAGTCCCCGAAATTCACATTTAGGCCTCTCCCTGACTTCCAGAGTCTGCAAGGGGGTGATTCCTTTCCTTTCTATGTTGGATCAGAGGCTAGCAGAGGCCACCAGATGACATTTTCAGGCCCCTTGCCACTGCCTCAAGGCCTGCAGCACTGTCTCAGGGACCGGTGGGCCCTGGCGAGGGACCACCTTCTGCTGCCCCTACCTCCCCCATAGTCCATGACTTGGGCCCCAAATACAGTTTTTCCTTAGCTGAAACTTTCAGATCTTCCCCTTGTTGGCCCTGTGGTGCCCTTGGGAACCGAGGTGCTGGCACAGCTGGGAGGCTAGAAAGGGTCCCACTGGGACACCATGGAAGCTGGTGAACGGAAGTGACCCTGATTAAACATCCTCACCCTAACTTTGAATCTCCAGAGAACAGGTGTGGAGAGGTGGAGGTGTTGGCATCATTGAAACTGGTCCCCAGGCTGGGACCACGAGGGAGCCCCCTGGCCCGGGCTAAGCAAGGGGACAGATGTTCTCCTGGGTCTATCCTGAGAGGGGACACCCCCCTCCTCCCCCAGCAAGCACATCTTCAGTGGGGTTGACAGTGACACTCAGTGGCTGGGGACCAGGGTAAGGTCCTAGGATGGACAGAAGTGAAGGGCGGCCCCTCAAGGAAGACCCCCAGTGGGCCCTGTGCTCATTCTTGACTTCACTGGTATGCTAAGGATGACAACCACCATGGAGGGTGCAGGAGGGACAGTGATAGGAAGGGGGCACATGCTTCCTCCTGACTCCTCTGCAGTCTCTGGTCCCCACACAGTGCTAGGCAGCCTCCGTCCTCCCTCAAGGGAGCCAGGAAGGCACTGGGAGTGGATAGACATTTCAGGAGCATGGCCTGGATGGGTGGTTCCCCTGGAGACCATCTCTAGAGAACCTCCAAATGTCTTTCCCACACCCAAGGGTGCTGTTGGGGGCGGAAGCACAGTGAGGAGGGGGCAGCATACAGCACAATCCTCCCTCTGGGCCTCTCCGGGCAGAGGCCCTGGCTCCCACAGGCAGGCAACCCTGGCCCCTTGCAAGCAACAAGCACCCAGCAGAACCCAGCCCACATCCTCCATGGTGCAGTGGATGGCCTTCAGGAAGGCTGTGGTGCCAGGCCAGGGCCTGCGCCCACAGGGACCAGGGCTGCCAGGGTGGCCCAAGGCTCCTCATTTTACCTGGCCCCTTTCCCTGGCCACAGGGAGTGCCTGTCCCCAATGGCCCTTGAACACCAGAGTCCCAGGGCCAGATTCCCTGGACAGGGAGCAGGACTGTGCTGCAGCTGTGGGAGGAGCACCAGCTGCTGTCCAGGCAGCTATTGGGGGCCAGCGGTGGCACTGGGATGGCAGCTCCCCTGGTGAGTCCCTTTCTTTTTCTGCCCCTCCCATGTCCTGCACTCCTCTGCCACTGTGGAAGAGGGCAGACACATCCCCTCCCTTGCTGGGATTCACAGAAGCACCTGCAGTGTTGGTGACCTCTCAGAGTCTGCGTCCCCTGAAGTTCATTTGTTGAAATGATTAGCCCCAAGGCAGGGGAGACAGGGGGCTGGTGGGTGGCACCACTGTGTCCTGGTCAGAGCTGGTTACAAGCATCACCATCTGTGCCTAGTATCAGGAGCCAGACTGGTAAACTGTGTTAGGTTAAAGAAAATTCAGCTGTTTGCCAGGTGTGGTGCTGCACACCTGTTATCCTAGCACTGTGAGAAGCTGAGGCAGGAGACTCTCAAGTCCAAGCCCAACCTGGGTAATCTATTGACTGAGCAAGTACCTTGTTTCAAGCACAAACAGATTAAAAAAATAACAACAACAACAAAAGCCAGAGCTGTTTTAAGGTATAATTTCAACAGTGAAATCCTCCCCTTTTAGAGCTTTTTTATTTCTTAACAGGAGCTGTGCTGTGAGGCCTGTAAGACACCAGCCCAGTTTTGTGAACTCTGAGCCAATAACTGGGGAGGAATCCCAGTGCTCCACCCTCAGTCAGCGTCATGGTGCTCAGGGACAAGCTCCTAAGGAGCCCTGCGTGTTTCGGCCTGGTCCCAATCCTGCCTCAGTCTATCTGTCCGTTCGCCATGCTGAGGATTCCCCTCATTTGCCCCTTCTCCACTGGGCCAGGATCCCCTTGCAGCAGGTTCTGCAAGGTGGGCGACACGTGTCTGGTGAGTTCTGGGAGTTGACCTGCCCCACACATGCTGAGAGGGGGTGGCCAGGCCAGGAGCTGGGTAAGGAGTCCTAGGGGCCACCCAGAATACATGAGCTCTGTCCACCTCCAGGTGCAGCGACAGGCAACTTCTCTGATGTTGGGTAGCCAACAGCTTCCCCTCCCTGGGTAGCCCTAGGCTGCAGGCAGCAGCCCTGGACTGTGGGACATCCCTTCACAGGGCCCACACGGACAAGTGTTCTCTCTGCAGGACCCAGAGGGCAGTGAATGTCACCTCCCTCAGCAGCCCTGTCCTCCCCAGAAAAAGCATGGGAACAGCCCTTGCGAAAATGAGGACAGACACGAATGAGCCAATTTCAACTCAGTCTGGCCCTGAATTAGCTTTTCACCATATTTGCAAAATAAACTAATGTGCTTTTAATATTTTATTACTTCATTTCCAAAGTTCTGAAGCTGTGCGTTGATCCAGGCAAGCAGGTCCGGGGCAGAGCTCTGAACACAGTGCCAACCCGTGTTCACCTTATAAAAGGCAGCAGGCCAGGCACAGGCTGGCCAGCTGTCTGCCTATCAGTTACAGGTCTGTCCTGTCTGTCAGTCTGTCTCCTGCATAATGTATGTATCTGTCATCTATTAATCTGTCTGTGGAATCTATGTATCTATCATCTAGCTCTCCTCTGCGAGAGTACCTCTTACCTATCTAATAGAGGTATCACCTATCTATCACCTACGTATCTGTGCCATGTATCAGCTCGCTGTGCATCTATGTGTCTATCTTCCTCCATTCTATTGTGGAGAGAGCAGTGGTACAGACAGAGACAGAGTGAAGAAAGATACAAGGGAGGAGGAGAGTGGGAGGCAGGGATGGAGGGAAAGAAGTTCTGTTCTATACCAGAGCTACGGACACCATGGTGTTCCCCGCATGGTTGTGCCACCTCGGCTCCAGGTCACCCCACGTCCCCACAGCTACCTTTACAGAACAGACTTAATTTTCAGCACTAGGCAGTCAGACATTCCTACCTTCAAAGCTCGACTTTCCTGTATCTCTAAGTGTGGTGCTGGCTATGGAGCCAGGGTCTCCGCAAGGGCTCTACTGCTGAGCCACGCTCCCAGCCTCTCTTCTTGTACTTCGAGGTGATGATATCTCTCTAGGTTGCCCAGGCTGATACCAAATTCGTGATCCTCTTGAGTAGTTGGGATTAGACACTTACACCACCACGCTAAGCCTAAAGTGCTGGGTCAACACATACTTCCTTTTCCTCTTTTTGGTGATCAGTGGTGAAACTTTAATCTTGATTAAAGATTTTAATCACAAGGGGCATTTCATCCACCTTCTTGGAGCTGGGTTCCCCACTTTGAACGTCTGTGCTCTGACTGTGAAGCAAGCGAGGGCTGTGCACCTCACACAAGGGCCACACAGGGATGGACACAAAAGAGACTCACAGAAGCAGCCGCGCCGAAAGCTGAGACTTGTCACCTTTGAACTGGAAGTGCACTGAGGGTGTAGCTGGGGCGGACCTCAGGGCTGGACCCTTGATGTTAAGGCAGCTGGAGCTCCTGAAGGATGGGACAGGTTCCCCAGCTGCACTTATTAATCAGGGCCATCAAGACAGAAACCATATATTTGAACTTCGTGTGTTCCACTGAATCATTTTGATTAGATTTGCTGTAAGATATATGGCTGTACCTTACAGTCCTGTTGATTAATCATTAACAGAATTTGAAGATTGATGACAATCTCCCATAGCCACGCATAGAGCAATTAACCGCCATTTGCTTGTGTGTCTTTCCAGTAGCTTGAATGGGTTGACCACATGCTTCAGGGGAGGCTCACAACCAGCCTCTGCAGCTTGCTTCCACGGCAGCACTCACCCTGAGGAGGGAAGGTTGGAACACTGGAGGACAGCTTGTTATCTGTCTATTAACACTTGCAAGAAAGAGATGTTTGTGCGGAGTCAGGAAGTTCTGAGTGAGTTTTACAAAGACAGCTGGACCCAAGTCAAGGTCACACGGGCAGACTCCACAGGTGCCAACCCCAGTGGTTCCAGAGGCAGGAAATCAAGGTTAGTGCAATGTCCACATGATGAGATATGTCACATCTCCCTTCACAGTGTGTCATATTTTGTTGTGCAGAAAGAAAAGGATTTCTACTTGGGGGAGCCAACAGGGGAGGGGCTCATCCAGTGAGGGACAGTTTCCTCTGGGGTCATGATGTGACCCTGTCGCTGGCTGTGCGGGCAGCCAGGGTAGGAATTTGGGGCCCACGGTGGTGAGGAAGAGATGCCGTGGAGGAGCAGGCCCCAAGTCAGGATGCTCAGGCTTGACTCAAGAAAGGGCAGAAGTGAAATCGGGAAGCCTCAGCCCTGGCTCCACAGGGTCCTCCCCGGTCCTTCAAGGCGGCCGGGGCCCTGGTAGAGTCATGCTTGCCCAGGTGCAGAAGGGAAAGCGGGCCAGGGTGTCCAGGTGTCCAGCGGGGTCAGCATGCCACCCTTCACCTGTGCGGCCCATGATAGAATCACACGTGCTGCAGAGTGACCTAGGGCATCACGGCTGCTGTCACCCTGAGAAGGCTTGCGGAGACTAAAACAGGCTCCTGTTGTGAGACACCACCTGCAGCTCTCAGTTTTCTGACAAGTGTTTACTCATATCCAGCTGATAAATGTGTTTGTTGCAGAAACATGACACTTTATTTTGATCTATTATTCCAATGAAAAGGCTTTACTATTGGTCTAATTTTTTTTTAGAGGAAGAATATAATAAAATGATACCAAATTGTGATATATTGTGTAGATAGTTAGGAAATACCTAGCAGATTAGTGAAAGCCACTCCGGGGTATGTCTCAGGAACATTCCCAGATGATTGGCACGCCGGCCAGCAAGCAGAAGGGAGAGCCCAACCTGACCAAGGTGACCTCGACAATGGGCTTGTGGCCCATGGAATGCAAGTGGGAGAAGGACATTGGTGGGTGTTGTGGAAAGGAGCCTCCCTCTGCCTGAATAAGAGCTTCTCGTGCCTGCGGTCTGCGGTGGGCTGTGACTCCAGCTTCTTCAGCCTTTCAACACAGACGCAGAGCGGTGACCGTCCAGGGAGCGCCCAGCCTCAGCCTCAGCTCGGGCTGGAGCCCTGGTCCCTTGTGCTGCAGCTCCCAGCTTCCTGGCTGGGCAGCTCCTGGACCTTCTGGCTGTCGAGCTAAAGATGGTCTGTGTGGACTCTCCTGCCCTGGTCCTGTGAGCCAGCCTAGAAACCTCCCAGTCTAACATATGTATCACACTGATTCTGTTTCTCTGAATTGGTGAGAACCTTCACCAATTCAGATACAAAAGACAGCGTCGAGCCAGATCCCCACCAGAGCCAGAGTGAACTGCATGGAGATGATCCAGGACTGTGTCGCTGCAGCCGAGGAGGCCGACGACGGCCGTTTCTCCACGCTGGCCCTCATGCCGGCCACCCTCCCGCCCCCGTCATACAGCCACTGGAAGAACTTGCTACGCCGCCCGAGGCCAGGCCTGTGTGGGCCACCTGTCCCCGGGGGGTTCCTGTCCTAGGCAACTCCCTCCCTCTGCCATGTAGCCAGGGTGCCCCTGATAGGACAGAGCTGCCCACAGGCCCAGCAATGTGTTCCCAAGGATGATGGCACGCACGATGCTGTGGACACACTGCAGCCTGCGAGGTGTCGTGTCCCCGAGTCCAGTGGCCTCCCAAGGCACCTGCTGACTGTGTGACCCAAGGGGATCTTCCTCATCTCTCTGTCCACAGCCTGGCCCTGGGCCCAACATTTCTATGTGGCTGGCATTTTCTCCTCAGGGTCCCAGGGGCAGAGTCACCTGCGCCCCTGCTGTTGTGATCAGCAGTGAAACGTGCCAAGACTCATGGAAAATAGCCACCAAGAGGCAATGGCTGGCTCTGTGGGTCCTCCCAGCCCAGAGCGCACCCTGCGTGGTAGGGACCTGTATGATACTGGGAGTGTCATTTAAGGCCCGACCCCCATGCCACTACTTGTAGAGGAAAGTACAGCGAGCATGGGCAAGCCTCCCACACCTCCCTGGGGAGATGCTCTGCTCCCCACGGTTGATGGGGTTTGCCCAGGCTGGGGTTTCCTCTGCAGCCAATCTGGGGACAAAGAGGCCCCCACCATGCTGGAAGGCTGGGTCTTGCCCTTGTCACCTAGGTCTTTTGAACTCACAGGATACAGTGATCCCTTCTGCTGCATTCCTGTATTGTAATTAACGTCATTTCATTTGTATTTGTACCCTAAGGCGGTTTCAGGAATAAATTATAATTTTACAAAACGAGGCAGAAGTTCTCCCTGGCAGTACGTGTCCAGAACAACTGTTTTATTTCAACACAGTCTTCCATTGTTCAGGACCCTCAGCCATCCTGATGTGTCACTCTCCCAACCTGGTCACTGCGGTGACCATCAGAGCTCCCAAAGGCACCGTGGACCAGCGTCCTGCAGAAGTTCTGGCCTGTGCAGCCCCCACAGCCACCTCTCCCTGCTGAGAGTGACCAGGCCTCCCATGGTGGCACCTGAGACACACCTCCTCTCCTCTCATCCTGCCTGCACAGCTCCCCAGTAGCCCAGAAACTGAGGGGGAAGCCACAGGAAGCCCAGGTTCTACCTCAGCAGCTCAGGCTTTGCAATAGTGTTGGGAGGTCCAGTCTGGGAGGCTGCTGGGCCTTTGGGTAGCCAGTGGGAAGGAGGAAGCGCAGGCGAGGGGCTCCAGGCTTCTCCTCCCAGAAGGAGCTTCTGAACAGGTGCTTCGAAGTCACAGTGAGGTCACCCACCGTGACCTCTGGTGAGGCCACTGGGGCTCATTCCAGAGTCTCCATGGATAAGAATAGAAACAGATTCCATGGGACAACACGCTCTGGTCACCTCAAACAACACCTCAGCACCTTTTCTCCTCACAGGCTATGAGCAAAATGGTGCTTTCGACCTATGAACACGGGACAGAGGTCCTTCATCTCACTCATCCAGTGTATCAGCTTGTTTTCTCCCCTTCTCCCAGTAATTCTAAGTTCAAGCTTTTCCACCTATTTCATTTTTTTCTTTTTCCATCTATTTCTAACAAGGCAGAAAGGGAAAGGGAATCTCCTCCTGTGTGGTGTCTGGCCCCTCTGCCTGGGACTCTGATCACTGGGAAGCCAGGCCAGGACCTGCTGGCCAGGGTGGGGCAGGGTACAGAGCAGCCACCAAAGTGCTCCTTCCTTCTGAGGCACCCACTGAAATAAAGCACTGGGCTAGGAAGCCATTTCTGGAAAATGAGTAATAGAAGATGGGTTTCAGAAAGTGAAGATGATAAGGTCCACTCCGTAGAGCTCTAGCACTGTGGGTAAGAGCAGATGGTCAGGCAGCCGGGGGAGATGGGACCTGCCTTTGTCACTCTCAGGACTGCGGCAAGTGACGAGCTCACCACCTCCCATCAGAGCCCCTCTCCACGGAGAGTGACTGTGTAGGTTTCCAGTGCAAGATAGGGCGTAGGAGCACAGGGCACACGGCAGACACAAGGTGCCCTGGGTCTGGCCTGAGTCGGGGAGGACTTCCGGGGAAGCTGGAAGCAGGAACCGTGAAGGAAGAGATGGACAGGACTGGCTGAGGAAGGGATGGAAACCTCTGCACACGTAGGATGCCGTGAGCAAAGCCCATGCAAGTTTAAGCCACTGTACTGTGGGCCGGCAGTCCACAACACCAGACCTCTGATGATTTAAGCAGCGCATGTATGCTTCTGGCTTGCAGGACATGTCCAATCTAGGTGGCTGGAGCTGTCCCCACCTGGACTCACTGATCAAAGTGTCAGGAATACAACAAACCCAAGTACTCACTGAAGTTTAAGTTCTCCTCAAGGATTAGGTCACAGCAACAGAGCTGACCTCTCTCAAATGTCAGGGGCCAGGTCACTCACACAACCTGACTCGACACACACGGCATGGGGAGCCTCACGCAGCTGTAAGCCCAATGGAGAAACATAACGACCAGGGGACCGAGTCACAGACATGTGCTCTGTGTTCCCGACCAGCAGGTGTTTGGTTTTTCCTCCACAGAATATGCTCAGCTTCCTCCCACCTCCAGCCTTGGCCCTGGGCTGAAGGTTGAAGATGTCCTACTGTGTGTGGCAACTTCCACATGGAATCTTGAGCCCCATCCATCCCTTGCTATGCAGCTTATGCGGTGGTGAGCTTGAAGGCAGGCAGGGTAACAGCAGGAAACGCACCTGCCTGGACAGGAAGGAGGAGGGGAATCAAGGCCCGGACTGGAGCTCAGAGATTTTCAGACAGGTACTTTGAGGGTTTCTCACCCTGGAATGTACGTGCGTGCATGCGTGCGTGCGTGCGTGCGTGCATGCCTCTGGGCCTGCATTCTTGCGTGTGTTGTTTCGCTCCTGATTCTGTTCCTGAGTAGCTGCTTGATTGCCTGCAAACAGGGGCTCGAACCCTGCCACTCCATCCCTTTGGAGAAGTCAACACACTTGTGTGAATCAGAGAGTTCTTCACGCCCACAGCCCTGTCTTCGACCAGCCCCTTACTTGGTGCTCGCCCTCGCTGCTGTTTTTGTTCTCTGTGAGGTCCGCTGGCGGGTGTCAAGGAGACATTCGGGAAAAGGGCACTATTTATTGGCCAAGTCGTAGCACAGCCAGCACGAAGCTCTTCAAACCCGCTTAGCTGGAGCTGTGCAGCACTTTGGAAAACAGGACCCGCTGTGGTCTTTAAGTCAGAACTGGGTTGCGTGGAAATTTACCATAGGGTTGCAGCACGTAATTCACAAGGGGCAGCTCCGAACGTAAAGCTGCACACAGCGATGGCCTCTCTTGCCGCAGCTCACACAGGGCACAGATGCTGCAACTGCAGCTGTCCCGTGTTATTCTTTTCCAGATTGGCCAGATTATCAAACATGATTTGTTCATTTGTTATGCCCTTACCCTGTCTGTGTAATTTGTGTTTAACAGGAAATTGGAAGAACATAGAGAAATGCAGGACAGGCAGAGCTCAAAGAAAGGGCTCAGAGCGACAAAAACTTTAAACTGAGGTGTGTGACTGTAGGTCCCCAGCCTGCAGCTGTCACAGCACACCTGATTCCATTGGCAGCCGAGACATTGATCAGCAGACAGAGAACACTGAATCAATTGTCCCGTGGTCAATCGAGGCCTCGCAGCACGGACTGCGCACCTGTCAGTCACCGGGATGTGGAGGGAAGCCGCGTAGATTTGTGTGTCTATTGAGATCCTATTATTTAAATGACGCTGAGCGGTATTCTCCTCCCTTCACAGGCTGAGTATATACTGCTCTGCTTGTCAATATTCTTCTGAGTTATTAGTTCACTGTGTGTAGTAAGCCATCATCTTCCGGGATGCTGCAGGCGTGGGAAGGATAATTCATAACACAGCCCAGAGGTGCACAGCCATACATTAAGGGCCTTGATAAGAAGCAGACAGTGCTGAGCCCAGTGGAAAAAGGAGCCTGGATCTCACGTCTGCCTTTCCCTTCCCCGGCTGCCGGGGCCAGCAGAGCACAGTGCTGTCTTGTGTCTGTCTGTCTGTCTTTCGCCCTCCTGTGTCCACTAGGGCTGGGCCTGACCTATGTTCCCAGGGAAGTCTGGTGGCCTCATCTCTCCAGGTAGGGTTCAGGGTTCCAGGGACCAGTGTTGTTGCCCTGAAAAAGGTAACAATCTAGAAGTTTCCAGGTCACGAAGGCCCTGTTTTTTTCTGTGGGTGTCTTTGCCTCAGCTAACCAGAGGCACCACCCCAGGGCTGTTTGCCTGGGAGCCTGAACCAGCCCTGAATTGCCCACTTACTGCCTTCTGCCTTGCCCTCAGAGACCCCAAACCTGCGAGCCCCTAAGTTGAGTCTCAGCCACTATTTCCAGCAGGGCTGGGCTAAGCAAACCTCAAGCATGCAACTAAAAGGGTTTGGTCAAATCATACAGTGAATATTTGAACTGTAAATGTTTACAGTAAAAGACACTTTTGCTGTGAAGCCCCCCCCTTCTTTTGAGCACAACTATCCCACTGCTTTTTTCGGCTTTCTGAAACCGCTCTGGAGATCCTCTTTCCTGAGTGTTTTTATGAGATGTGATAAAAGAAAAAATGAGGACTGCTGTCACCAGCTCCCATCTAGGTTCATAAAGAAATTCACAGTGTGTCCTTACCCACCTTACGTGCAGGATCTGGCACATGCGACATCTCGCTCTTCCCCGAGTCTACACAGCCACTGAAGAGAAACATCTGGACTTAATTCAGCATGTGGGACATCACGACTGAAAACCCTCATGAAGGAGGACTTGCAGAACTGCTTCAGGAAGAGGTAAGGACAGTGGGATAAGTGTGCTTGAAGCAAGTGGGGGTAGGTTGACCGAACTGTGTCCCTAAAATAAAGTAAGTGTGCACAGTAGTAATTTCTGACCATGCCTCGTAGTTTCCCAAACTCAGCATCTTGCTTTAGGTGGAAGATGACTGGGTGGAGCATAAAAGACCAAGACCAGGAAACTCACAGGTACTTCTGAGTTTTGAGTTTTGTCTTGTTTTGTTTGGAATCTACTTCAGCTAAGGCCAACCTGGAGAGTAAATGGAAAGCCCTGGCTCTAAGAGAAGCCATGTTCGCAGCCAGCAGCATGCACATCTCACTGCACGAATAGGCGTGTGCCAGTCCGAGGGAAGGACCTCGAGGGCTTGCCAGAGCTTCTCTTTCAGACACATACATACTATAAACGATCGCATGGATGTCCTTCATCTCCTTGTCCATTGATAGCCCTCTGATCGATCCTTCGTCTCTGACCCTGGGAAAACGTGGCAGCGATCAGAGGGTATCTGTGTCCCTGTCAGGTGTAGACTTTGTGTCCCTTTGTAAACACCTAGGGAAGAGAGTTGGCCCTATGGAGGTTGCAGTCTGCTTTCCACAGGGGCTGTTCCCATCTGCGTTACCTCACCATGATTCTTTCCCGCGTCTCCTGGCCTCCAAGAGGCGCAAGGAGAAAAACCAGGCTATCTGAGCATGGGGTTTAAGAATGGAGTGGTGAGGGATGGCAGGCAGACTACCGCCCTTCCCTCCACCCACACACTGGAAAGGAGGGCCACAGCACGGCCCTGTGAGCGCAGGGAAGATCTCCTGGCTCCCCTCCAGCAAAAGACACTAGTCCTTCCAGCCATGGGATTGAGATTTTCAGCATGCCCTGCAGGACGTTGCTTATTCTGGTCAGGGTCAGCAGGCAGTGGATGGGTGGGCTGACTTGGGATATTCAGGGAATGAAATCTGCACACTGCTATTAAAAATCAGATGAGCTGTGTTTTATTTTAATTTAATTTTGTGGAACCGGGGATTGAACTCAGGCCCTTGCACTTGCCAGGGAAGCACTTATTCCACTGAGCCATCTCACCGGTCCTATTTTATGAGACCTTGTAAACCTACAGTGGGTGCAGGTGACATGGAGAAGGGTGGCACTTTCCTCCTGCTCTGTCTCCTGCTTCCTGTCACCATACCTGGATCCCCTCCATCTCCTTGCACCCACTGGGCCTGGCTTTGTCCCACATGTGTCTTGGATCCTCCTTATTCAGGCCTCCACTCTGCAGCCCAGTCCACCGGCTCTCTCTGGCAGAATCTCCAGCAATCTCCTGGTTTGCATCGCCAGGTGTTTTCTGAAGTTTTCACTCCAAACAGTATGATCACCAGTCAGGTGTCCAAAAGCACAAATCATCTGCATCTGGTGAGTATGCCCTGTTCTGATGGCTACACTCAGGAACGCGGTGACACTTTGGCCAATAAGCCTCTCCTGCTGAGTTTAGAGCAAGATGCTCAGCCCAAGGGTCCTCTTTCTCATCTGTGTCTGAGGAAGAGGCTCTGTTCATGTGCAATCAGGGAATCCCAGAGGTCCTTCCCTTGGGGAGCACCGGCTCTCCATGCTGCAGTCAGACCCTGCTTCTTCAGTGTCCTACCTGAGGCTCTACCATTCATGGGCTTATGTCCCTGAGACACGTGGCTGGGAAGCCCCAGGAGTGGGGGTGGGAAGTGGGGATGCTAAGCTCTGTTGTTGGAAAGCGAGTGTGAGGGAGCTGAGGGCTGTGGCTCAGGGGTGCCGCCCACACTGCCATCGCTAGGGGCTCAGCAGTTAGCCAGTTCCAGCGTGTTGATTGAACTCACAAGTGATCAGGACTAGCCGTGTAGCCAGCCAGATGACTTATCAAACGCCGCATCTCTCAGGCTCCTCATGCTGCCGGTACAATGAGATGCAGAGGACCATTGGGAGTGAGATGGGCCCAACTATGTGACAAAGCTGCCGCAGAGGCAGCTTGGGGCAAGCAGAAGCAGTTATTGTCATGCAGTGTTGACAGCCACTGTCCAAGGGCAGTTTGGTGACAGCCAAACTCCCTTGGGACCCTTGTGCGCTCAAGGCCTCCAGACAACTCTGGGGCCTGCAGCTCGTGAAGGGGCCAGAGTGACTTTCAACATCACCCCGAAGCTCCCCTGACCTCCCGCCTCTGTGTTGGGACCACGCGTGGCAACGGAGCACAGCCTGCTCCCGGTGCCAGTTGTCACAGTGCTGACTTCGGAGATGGAGAGCTGACTCCAAACAGAGCCAGGAGGGACATGAGCTCAGTTCACACTGGCCCCGGGGCGCTGCTCGAGCCCACGTGAGAAGGTGTGGGAGGGAGGCAGCCGTGCTGGCTGTCCCAGCACTAAGCTCCGTGGAGCCTTCAGAACTCAGCCGTGCTTCAAAAGAGTATCTTAAATTCTGGAAAATAAATGATAAAGACTAGATATTGAATTTGAGAAGAATAGTTGGAAACTCTGGATGGATCGTCCCGGACACTTGGAAGTCTTCAGTTTTTCCCTTCATGCTGTATTCTCTCCCTTGAGGGCAGAGGTACAGGAGTGTGTGGTTCATGAGCACCCCGACACCAATGACACCGGTTTGCACCTCTTGTGACCACCGACTGGTCTCGGCTCCTCACACGCCTGTCTTTGTAGCACTTTTTGCAGAACTACAATCTCAGGGCAGCTGTCATTACTGGAGAACTCCATGAGATTTTCAAGTTAAAAAAGATGTATTAGTATATATTTGCAAGACAACCGTTACATCCATGCACACAACACCTCTTGGCTCCTTTCTCTCTTCCCTCTCTTCCCTCTCCCTCCTTCCTTCTCTTCACTTTGGCTAGAGATCTAGCTCCCTGTTTCCTATTATCCTTTCTTTTAAAATTATACTTGAATTTCTCTTACAAGAGAAGCCATATGACATTATAAACTTATGTGTCTAATTTATGTCACTTAACATGGCCTCAAGATACATCCACTTTCCTACAAATGACTCTAGTTTATCCTTCTTTATGACAAAGTATTACATTATTATGCATAAATGTCACATTTTCTTTATACATCCATCTATTGATGGGCATATAGCCTGCTTCCAAGATTTGGCTCTTATGAATTATGCTGCCACAAGCACAGGTGTCCTCTCTCCCTGCATTCTGGTGTCTTTAACTCTTTGTGAAAATACCTAGAAGGGAAGTGGGGGGGTCACGTGGAATTTCCAGTTTCAGTGTTTGGCAGAAATCTCCACACTGACTTCCATATGACACAACTAGCCCACACTTCTGCTGTAACGCAGAAGGGCTCCTTTTTCTGCGTTTGGGTAGGTAGACAATAGAAAGGTAGGTAGATAAAGATAAATTTATCTACCAGCCTCACCAGCACTGGCTTTACTGGATTTCTTGATGCTGCTATTCTTCGTAGAATAAGTTGGAATCTCAGTGTTGTTTCAATTTGTATTTCTCTCATAACCACAGATATTGAACATTTTTTTCCACATATTTGCTTTTATAAGTGGTTTGTTGCTTTTCTGCAACAGCTTTTAAACATCTGTCCTTTTGTTGGAATTCTGGGGTTTTGATTCTGACATGTTGTGAAGTTCTTTTCTAACTATGATTATTTGGGGCTCTACAAGGCTGGCTGACCTCTGTTTTAAGTTCTCTTTTCCTCATTTTGGACATTTCTCAGCTATAATTTCTGTAAGCAGGTATTTTTATGCTATTTCTGCCATCTTCTGATCTTACGATTATGTGAGTTGATCTCACCTTGCTCTTGTGTCACCTAGCAGCTGGCCATCCATTCTCCTTTCCTGTTTTTTCTTGTTCTTTGTGGTTTACTCTCCAGGCCAAGATATTTCCCTGGTAATATTAGTAGGTGGCAAAAACCAACAGACCACTGAGCTGTGTGCTAGACGCAGGTAGTGGGGCGTGGGGGGGTGTCACACAGTGTGCTAGACTTATGCCAATACTTTTGGACCCAGCCCCTTCCAGAAAATGTGTGTCCAGGGAGCCGGGGAGATGGCTCAGTGGAATAAGTGCTTCCCTGGCAAGCACAAGGGCCTGACTTCAATC
>NDGN011354855.1:0-23853 GCA_002564285.1 Tympanoctomys barrerae | reverse complement strand
ATGTTTTCTCTCCATGTGACTCTCCTTAGGCACACTCTACATCATCGATCACTTTCCTCTTCAAATAATGTAACAAAAAGAGGGGATACAGATGAATTTCCATTTTGTATCTGTGTATTCAAAGCAGTAAATTTTGAAGGAAAAGTCGTGTCCCTGTTGTTTAGATGACACTGGGCACCTTATTTAATCTTGAACATGGTGGGTCACCGTGTACACGGCAGAGTCAACGACCAAAAGAAATACATAAAATTTCAGTGTTTTTTATGGCAATCATCAGTGAAGTTTCTGACTTATTTGCATT
Organism: Tympanoctomys barrerae; assembly: GCA_002564285.1. Taxonomy (NCBI): domain Eukaryota; kingdom Metazoa; phylum Chordata; class Mammalia; order Rodentia; family Octodontidae; genus Tympanoctomys; species Tympanoctomys barrerae. The sequence goes on along the minus strand of NDGN011354855.1, from coordinate 23,552 downwards.
CCTATAAAAGACATTTTAAAAAGTAGGTGGACTATTAAAGTCTATTTTGAATAACAATTAGCTATTGAGAAGCAATAATCAAAGTAATGTGTCACAGCAAGGTCTAAGATCACTCTCACTTTTCTTGTGATGTTTGTTTTTTGAAGTATTATCAGCGTCCTTAAACATCTCGCAATTTGTATTTATGTAAAAATGTAATTTTTATATTTAGTTTGAATCGAACAATTCTGATGGCTTTCACTGGTACTTACAAAATGACGTTTGCTAATTGATTACAAAGTCAAAATGTATCAGTGGATGATTCTAAAGAGGCCCCCACAGCAAAGCTGGAGACCTCAACTCACCCCACACGCAGGGTGGGGCGCGGGCTCCTGGGTCTGCCCCAGAGAAGGATTTCGAGAACTGTTGGAAGCATGGAGAGATTCATTAGGCAGCTGCCGTCCTTCCTTCGTGGTACTGCCCAGCTCAAGATTTTGGAAGTGCCCAGGAAGCGCAGTGTGTGTGCCCCGTGTGGATTGTGCCTTATGGCCTGGAGCTGGGAATATTTATATAATCTTGGGGTGTCTTTACAATTCATGATATAGGACATATTTATATACATGTCAGGTCATCCATTTGGTGACATATGTTAGATAAAAGTCATTTTCACATATGGGGGTTGAGAACTGCTGCCTACTACTATACTCTTAAGGGTGGAAGTTGGAAAGGAAGAACAGTTTACATACAAAAGAACAGGTGGACCAAGGACCAATTTATGGGCTTATTGTTTCTTTTCCAATTAGTATATGCATGTGAGGCATAATAATTACACTCATCTTGGGAGACTGGTACGTATGCATACAGCATCCTGATCTGTTTTACACCATCTTCATCCTGCACTACCCTCTCCTTCTTTTTCAAAATCTCTTCCCATTTCCCCAGCATGGACCCCCCCATTCCTACCAGATCTCTTTTATTTTGCTTTTTAAATAACCATGCTCACAGCAATTAACCACTAGGAAGAATGTATACAATGTGTTAATTATTGAATCTGTCCTACCAGTTTGGTTTGAAACTGTCTCATTGCTATTTGTTTCTCAATTTATGGAAAAAAATAACCATTCCTTTGTGCATGTCAGACTAGAAAAACCATGTCTGATATATTTCATTTAACATTATTTTATGAAGATTCTTCCACTTTCTTATGCTTGACTCAAATGTATCACTGTTTGGCTGAGTAGTGTGTAACCCTCCTCCTTTATGTACATATATACTCTCTTTATCCATCCATCTCTTCATAGGTGTATAAGGCAATCCATGATTGAGCAACTCCGCATTGTGCTGCTATGTGCATAGGTACAAGTGGCTGTAATGTGACTTTACCTCTGTCAGATGACAATTCCAAAAGTTGTAGTTGAGTCAAATAAAAATCTTACTTTTAGTGTGGAAGAACTCTCCGTAGTGATTCCCGTAGTGGTTTTACCTGTCTACTTTCCCAGCCACACTGTAGTGCAGGTTCTGTATGCTGCCCACAATCTCTCCAGCACTTGCTCTTCTGAGTCTATGATGATAGCATTATGATAGACGAAATGTCAGTGTTGTTTTGATTTGTATTTTTCTAATGATGGAACACTGTTTTCATACTTAATTGATCATTTGTACTTTGGAGAAGTGTCTCTCGATTTGATTTGGCCCTGTTAGCACTACCACAACAGCTGCAGGTACTCTGAGTCCCCTCAGTTTCTAGATCTCTGAGTTTATATTTGCTGCAATTTCTGATTTTCTAATGCATCTCCACTATGTAAAAATATAAGGACTTGATCACATGTATTTTACAAGTACATATATACACCAATTACTGTAGTCAAAATCTTTATAGAAATGAGAAATACGTTTACCATACTTGACTTATTTATTTAATGGAAAAAAGATAAGCAAAAATTTCATAACAAGAATAAGAGAATTATAATATTTTGCATGTTATTATCTTTAGTGTAGTTGTTCAGGGTTCAAGACATGGGCATGAAAATTTCCCCAATTGATATCAGCACAAACCTTCCTTTTTAATGAACTAAAATACACTAATAGTGAAACTTACATTTTTTCCTCTTTTCCCTACTTTCCTTTCTCCTTTCACCCCCTTTAGCTCCTTTTTCCTTTAAAAATGTATTTTTCCATTTCCCAATATTTACTGTACAATTTAGAACTTATTTACTCTTTCAGATTCTCATACTGGAGAGACAACATAATGTTTACCCATATGAGTGTGGTTTATCTCACTTATGAGTGGTCATTCCCCTATCAAAGTTGCCAGTTCAACCTTTTCTGTAGTTGAGTATTATTGTGTTGTATAAAAATACATCTTTATTACCCATTTCTCTGTTTATGGACATTTGTGTTGTTCCCAGAATTTATTTTGTTTTATTTATTTATATTATGTACTTGGTACAGAGTCTCACTGCACAGCTTGGACTCATAGTGATCCTCCTGTTTCAGCCTCCCCAGGGCTGGGATTACAGGCGCAGGCCACCATGCCCAGTTGGCCAGCTCAGAACATGCAGGTGCTGAGCTGCATGTGGTATTCCCAGAATTTAGATATTGTAAATTATGCTTCTATAATCACAGATGCTCATGTGGTATGATGTTTTTAATATTTCTGGGAAGAAAATAAAAATAGAAATATTTGGATAGAATTGACCCTCTATTCTGAATTTTGGGAGGAATCTCCACACTGATTTCCACAGTGGTTTCACCAGTCTGTACTCCCACCAAAAGTGGAGAAGGGTTCTTTTATTCCACAATCTCTCCAACATTTTCTTTGGTTGATTTATTGCTGATAGAAAAATTTTTGGAGTGGGATGGAATTTCAGTGTTACTTTAATTGACTTCTTTCAAATGACCAGTGAGGTTGAACAGTCTCTCATATATTTTTTTGCCATTTGTATTTCTTCATCTGAGAAGTGTTAATTTATCTCAGATGTCCATTTTTTGATTGGGCCTTTGAATTTCTGGTGTTTGATTTTTCTTCAAATTTATATATACTAGATATAAGGCTTTTGACTGAGGGCCAATTGGATAAACTTTTCCCATCCTGTGGGTTTTTTTTTTTTTCACTCTGTTGGTGATTTGTCACAATGTGCAAAAGCTTTAAATAAGATGATATTCCAGTTGTTGATTCTTTGAAGTATTTTCCATGCAGTCCGGGTTTGGTCTTGAACTCTCTGCCTGCACCTCTGTCTTTAAGATAGCCACCTACTTTTTATACTTAGTGTTTCAATTTTAATACTCATCCATTTTGACTTTAGGTTAGTTCACAGTGATAGACATTGGTCTAACTTTAGTCTTTGGCATGTAGTGAGCTAGTTTTGCTAGCAACATTTATTAAAGATGCTATCTTCATTCCAGTGAAAATGTTGAAGCCCTTTGCCAAAGGTAAGGTGGTTGAGAGTGTTTGTAGTTGTTTCTGCATCTTTTAGCATGTTCCACTGATCTGAAGGTTTGTATTTTTGGCAGTGACATTTGTTTAAATATTTTGTTCAGTTCTGATACTTCTTTGTTGATTCTTTGTGTAATCGATCTATCTGCTTGTGAGAATGAGTTATTAAGTTCCTTCATTACAATTGCGTTATTCCTTATTTATATCTATTAATATTTATCTGATGTAGTTGGTGCTCTCTCGTTTGGTATATACATATTTATGATCATATCTCTTCCTCTTGACATTTTCCTCTAACAAGTATGTAATGTCCTTCTTTTTCTCTTTTGATGATTCTTGGTTTAAAGTTCACATTTTCTTTTTTTATGAGCAGAATATATTTATTGAGGGAAAGAAAACTTCTGTCCAAGAGAGGGACAGGAGGGGGCCCTGAGTGGGTGATCCCCAGAAAGTTCACGTTTTCTACAAACAAAATAGTGACCTCTGTTCTTTTCTGTGTTTCTGTTATATATAGTATTGCTTTACATGTTTTGACTTGTAGATTTTGAAATTTTTAAAAATTAAATGTGATTCTTGTTTACAGCATATTCTGGATGTTGCTTTTTTATCTATTCTGCCAGCCCATTTCTTTTGATTGGTGAATTCAGGCCATTATACTAGTGGTTTTTACTGATATGGATTGATTTATCCTCAGCATATTATTTTCCTGCTGTTGATTCCCTGTATTTGCCCTCCTTTAATTGCTTACCCTGACTAGTGGTTCCTTTCTGCTGTTGTTCTTCGAACTGTGGTCCTTTTTTTTTTTTTTTTTTTAAATCTCTGTCTAGAATAACTTTCAGTACTATTATAGGTTTGGTTTGATGCTCATTAATTTCTTTAGCTATTCTTTGTCATAAAAGTATCTTTTCTTCTCTGTTAATTTTGAAAGATAGTTTTTCAGGGTACAGAAAACTGGGTTTGAAGTTCTTTTCTCCCAGGACTTGAAATACTTCCCTCCATGCTCTTCTTGACAGGAGGTTTTGTGTTGAGATGTCTACCCTGATTCTGATGGGCTTTCCCCTACAAGTAGGGTCTCTTCTTTCTAATTTTTTTTAATTAAAAATCTTTTTATTTTCATTTATTTATTTGATACATGGTCCTGCTATGCAGTTCTAACTTATAGTGATCCTCCTGTCTCAGCCTGCCCAGCCCTAGGATTACAGGTGAGCACCACCATGCCCGGTTTCAGGGCCAGCATGGTGCACCTAGAGTTCCGGGGCCAGCAAGACGTGTGGTAGAGTGGCTCAAACTGGGGTCCTTCTGCTCGCCAGGCAGGTGCTTAAAAGGTCAAGCTATCTCCCCAGCTCTCTATTTGCTTTGATTAAACTGTTCTTGTGCTGCATTTCTGGGATCTTTTTTATTATATTGGTACAGGATCTCACTACACAGCTCAGACTGATAGTGATTCTCTTATTTTGAGCCTCCCCAGTGCTGGGATTACAGGCACATGCCACCACGCCCGGGACTCTGTCCCTGGCTCACCATGTACTGGGGGCAGGGCCGGTGCGGCATTTAGAGCCAGGGATCAAACCCCGGCCCTTGTGCTTGCCATAGCAGACATTTAGACCCCTGAGCTATCTTGCCAACCCTCACTCCTGATTCTTAATTAACATTAATTTTTCTTATGTTTTCCCTTGTGAACTCTTTCAACTATTGAATTATTATTTCTTGATCTTTTGTTATGCTGATGAGAATTTTCCTCTAATGACTGCTAGCCATGATACTGTCTTCAAGGTCTAAAAATCTGCCTTCAGTTTCACTGAAGTGATTTTGCACCTTTCAGTGGAATTTTTCATTTCCTAAATACCTGCTTTATGCATTCTGTTCATTTCCTATTTTGGTGCTTCATTGTTTCCCTCGTCTTCCTATCATCATTGATCTTTTTTTAGTCTATCTCTATTCTAGGTTTGCTGAGCGCTTTCTTTACGAATGTTGACTTTCTTTTTCCTAGATATTGTTTCTGATTTGATTCTCCTCTATAGCCTCATGGATTTGTTTGCTTGCTTTGATTCCTATCATTTCATATATGGCAGGTGTGTGCTTTCCACTTCCCTCTCTCTTGCCTCCTGGACTTGTTCTGGATGGACTGAGCACTCAGGTGGCATTTCAATTCTGTCTCTTGTCACTTTCTATTTAAAATATTTTTATTGTGTGTGTGTGTGTGTGTGTGTGTGTGTTGATCCTTGTAAGTTACTGTAGCAGTAACTTTAACACCAGACAAAGTTTGTCCAAATCCTGTCCAAGCAAGCTATGTTCTTCAGATGCATCTTCTGTGACGAGGAGGGTCTTCTTTTGTGACTGTCATGAAATGCTACCTTTCCAATTAATTCAGAGTGAGATGAGATATCTGTTTGGCTCAGTCCCCAGTGCTTTAGGGCTTGGGAGTGGTGATGTTATTACTTCAGATCTTTCCAGTATTGTTACAGAACTGAGAACAAATGCTTAAAAGAGTCATAACATCATGGCTAAATTCGTACAACTGGCACTAACAATAGTATCGAGCACAGTTTAGAAACTGGCAAGCTATGGTAAATATTAATTTTGTGCCTTTAATCCTAGAAGCAAATTTATAGTTATATAACAGAGCTGATCATAATCTGGTAGCATGTATGCAAAGCATTTTTCCTTGATAGAGAGTTCTTTTTTCCCTGTGGTATGAGGATTTATGAAGGGTAGTGGATAGAACTGTGATAATTGAAAAGAAATAAAGTAGAAGCCAGGCTAAAGGATGAAGACTGATATCACACTAGCTTTGGAAAACTAGAGAAAATGGCAAAAAAGAAAGAATAAAGGAATAAGCAAGCATTTATAGAAGCTTAACAAAAAACTTAAAGACTATTGACTGACATTAAATATGATTAAGTCTAGAGAGGTAAACTGAGGAAACTGGGAAAGGAGATGATATACTAGAACAAAAATATAGAATAAAGATAAAAGAAAAAAACAAAATAGCAGGATGAAATAAAATAAAATAAAATGTCCTCAAGTGTCCCTTGCGAGTCCTAAACTACTGGACAACACTGGCAAGACTGGAGTAGCCTTTGTGCTGGATTTGGGATCGGTCTTGGCCTCCAGAGGCTGGGTCCTGGGGCCAGAGTCTCCAGCCAGTACTTTCTGAATGCCTCTTAGCTGCCTCCCATTCCTTCTCCTGTTTCTCTTGGTAGAATCTCTCTCCCAGCTATTTTGAGGCACTCAAGGGGCTGTGTCCGGTCCTCTGCACCTCCGGCTCCTCCTGGCCCTTGCTCAGCCTTCTGTTCTCCTTCCAGTTTCTGTCTTCTCCATCCACTTGCTGCAGGTGAGGCGGATGCTGTGGTGTGGGCCGATTCTCTGCTCCTGCTGCTGTGCTCCAAGGCTGCTCAGTCCTGGTGGTGTCTCCCCTCCTGAGGTGGGCTGCTAACTTCCCATCGCATGCTGCCCAAGTTCTGCAGCCCTCTTTGCCTGCCTCTGCTGTAGGCTGCAACTTCTTCGTGCCAGATTTAGGGTGCTGTGGGTACCTTGCTGCACCCACAGAAATAAAATAAGGAAAACTAGCCAATCCTCACAGAGGGAACACTTTGTATGGGTAGAAGTTGCTGCTGGGCTGTTGGGTTTTCTGTTTGGTGGGACGCAAAAGAGGCAGCACACCTCAACTCCAGAGTCTGCCCTGTGTGCTTCATTTAGCCACATGATTTTAGTATATCCTTTTCTTCTTATTTGAGGATTCCAAGTATGGCACTGGGCTTTCCAATGCAGGAATCCACCAGCTGGTCATGTTATTAAGCCCTTTATCTATTTTTTTGCTTCATCTATTCATCTCTTACATCAAGTTGCCTTTTGTTTCCAGGGGGGGGGGTGTCCTTCCTTTTCTTCCAATTACTTGTGTTTCAGGGGAGCTTCTCTGGTAGCTCTGCAGGAGGCTCTGCCTCTTCTCAACCAGGTCATCTCCTCATTATTTCCAATATCTATAACCTTGCTTTTCTCATAGAGTGCTTTTCTCTCCTAATTACTTCCCATTAATTATGACTCTGTAAACGATAAATGCTTAGTGACTTGATTTAAGCTCTATCTCTCTGAAATTGGGAAATTCAAAGGACAGAGATGACACAGAATGATGAGATATAGTTGTGGACAAATGCCATCAGTATTATTTGTGTCTTTACTCTTGGTTAGCTTATGCTTCAGTTTTCTTCCTTGATGATGAATAGAGTATGTAATCTCATCTCTCCAATCACTGAAAACCTCAAACTGAAGCCCACGCCAGGATCACGGGTTGTAATCTTATAAAACGATGCAAAACACGCAGTCACAAAGCAACAGTATAAGAGTTGTAGTAAGTTAGGACATCACTGCACATCCTTACATTTTTGTGAATACACTTACGGGTCCTAGTTAGATTCTAAGGCATTTCTGCACCAGCCAGCCTGTTCTGGACCCTCATTTCTTACAAAATCTTAATTATGTTCCTAGTTTGGGGACAGGATAACTGGAGTCAACCTGACTCAATGACAAAATGAGGTTGGCTGCGTGATAGGTAACTTTCAAAATGAATTGTGACTGGACCAAGTGAAACGTCTCAGTATATCACTACTCCTGTCTTTATATTTTGCTCATAAATGTATGCTAAAAAGAAGAAAATATAAATACTTTATTGAGTCCAACTAATTTCTATTAAATGCTTTCTTAGTTATAATGTCCTCAGAATTTTTTAAAGTACTATTTCTATAAATTGATAATTAGGTCATGATTGAAATGCCTCAAGGGAGAAGGTAGAATTTCAGGTTTTGCTTTCATGTAACTCTCTTTTTCATGATGCACACTTCTGTACACACCTATAAAAGCACACATACAAATGAAAATGCACACACATGCATAGATTTTGGTCAATCATACTTGTATGCATGTGTATTATAGAGTTCATACATGAAATAATAAAATGTACAAGTTAACTAGATCTGGTTTTAATTTATGAATCATTTTAAAGTTGGACACCTTTTACAAAGCTATGTATTTTAAGAACAAAATATAAGACATAATTATATTTTGCTAAACAGTTCAAAATTATGCAGTGAGTCTTAAAACAAAATCACACTAAGATGATGCTCTCCAATATGCATTTTACAAATCATTCTTAAAAGTTGTTTTTTCTATTTCATTTTTTACTAAGCAAGGGTTTTAGTTTAAAATAATATGGAGACGCTTTCATAACTATCTTTCCCGATTTTATTTTTGAAGCAAAGGAAAGAATGTCTTCAGATGTCTAATAAAGCTCTTAAATGTGGAGTCACAGATGTTATTTCTGAATTTAATTTTTGCCTATTTGAAAAATTGTGGTTTTTATGCAAAAGCACATCAAGGGAACAAACTATGCAAATACAAGTCAGAGATTATTGAAGATGTAAGTGATACAGGAGAAAGTGTGTTTTCAGTAATGGAATAAGCAAAATGGCAAATGCTAAGAAAGTGTCATATAAAAATTCATGACTGGTACAGATTCAGAGAGCGTCAGAGAATCTTCTCCTTATCATTGTGACTTTTGACTTCCATGCATTAGAAGATGCGCCTAAATTAATATTTACATGTATGCATAAATACAGACAACCAACTCCAGATTAACTGTGAAAATGACTTCAAGTCATTTTGTTTTGTGTTCCAAACATAACTATCTCAAATACTCTTTTTGGCAATATATTGAATAATTGAAGTCAGATTACACTTCTATTTATTTTTAGATAATGTGTCTACATGAGCATTTGACCTCAAAAATGTTCCTGAACTCTGAATCGCTTGATTGCTGTCAAATCGGTTTAGGTAGGAGCTGTGGTGTCAGTGCACGACTTCTGCATTGCTCCCTGGGGGGGTGGTGCAGTGGCCCGGCATCGCAGCCCTGGGCCCTCTCCTGTCCTGACTGGCGCTGTTGCCCTCTCTGCTTTCAGCCACCAGCAATTAGGCATCTCCACTCCACCGCCCATGCCCTTCTGTCGTGGTGGTCCTACTTCTCTCCCTAAGGAAGGATAGTCTCGAGTCATTTCTAGAAGTTGTGGGTGCACCGTAAGGGTGACTGACACAGATGAGTCATGCAAGCTTAAGTATCACATGGTTTGTCCCGTGTAAGAGGCCCAAAGCATAAGTAAAGAAAAAGCAGCGTAAAAGGTAGATGACTGGAAATGGGAGACAGATCTTTCTCAAAAATAAAAGGGGATCGAGCCATGCTAGGATGGTGAGAAAAAGGAGAAAGGATAAAAATGAGTTACAATGTCTTAGGTAAATGTGTCAACACACATAAGGAATAAAAACATATGTATCAAACCACATATTAACAAAACACTTTAAAAAGTTATTTTTAATAAATTTAAAAAATATTGCTTTCTTAATTTTGGCCTTAGGGTGAATCTTTTGCATGTACTCCTTTTTTATTTTTATTTTTAAACCATATGTTATATTTATGATGTTTATATTTATTGTGAAATTTATAATAATGTTATGAAAGAAATTAGTAAATGTTTTTAAAAAATTGTTAAAGTTTAATTTGCAAATTAAACTTTTCTGTTGACTTTTTAACTATATAATAATTGGGAACTTTTTAATTATTAATACATTCTAAGGAAGAGAACCTGTGCATGATGTACATTTTAGTTCAGCATTATAATTAGCCTTATAAAGACCCTCAACAGATTTACTTCAAGAATATTAAATAATGCAATCACAAGGAATAAATTGTCAATTTTGCATAACTATCAATTTTGTTTCTAGAAATGACATCAGAATATGCGGCAGAAGGAAAACCATTTTGTACAATTAAAAATTCAGTGACCTTGTGACACAATTAAAGATGTAATTATGAACATCACAAATATGTTTAGAAAGATAATATATTCATTGAATTGAAATACTCTTACAAATTAAGAAGGCTTGTTAAAGAAATGGCAAATTTGAAGGAGTTCAGTGTACCAATTATTTTTCAAACATTAAAATATCTAAGGGAACTTGATTCTGTTCGCATCCCTTGTCCAGTTGGCAGAATCAGTTTCCTTTTTTTAAACTACCAAATCTTCCCAATATGCAGTCTTGGTTCTGAAGAATTCCTTTCAGCAGTCAAGGTATTAAGAGCACATACTCACTTGGAAAAATCTCTGAGGATATGGATACCATTACATCACTATGCGGATACTAGAAATAATCTTGGTTAGTGAATAATATCACAAAAAGTCAGAAAATACAAATAAGTGTGAATTCAATCTTATTCAAGGAGGGCACAACTTTTTATTATTTAAAAACATAAAACTATGTGTATGTAACTTTCTGAAAAATATTTTCTAAATGTTTAAAATATTGTTAACCCAAGACGGTCTGTAGCTGAGTTCCTTAGGACTCATCTTAGTCTGTAGCTGAGTTCCTTAGGACTCATGACGTGAAAGAAATTTCAAAAATGAGTATGTCTGCAGTAAGAGGATAGACTTGCCTGATTTTCCACCCTATTAGCTTCTCCTGCAATATAATTTAGTGAAGCTTGAACTAAGCAGAAGTATAGGTTAGCCCTAGGGTAGGGACAAAGCAATCACTTGCTCTTAAAATTATTCTGGTTTAAAATTCCCCATCTTCCTTGCATCCTTATTCCTCATCTGTCCTCTCCCTTCTCAGCTTGCTAAGTGCCTGCAAAAGCTGGCCTGTGTAGAGCACATACCTTACTTGCCTGCTTGATGAATTCTGGGTTTAAAAATGACAGCATTTGCAGACTTAGTGATAAAAGTTTGCTTGTGACAACTACATAGACAGGTTTCTTAGAACAGACCCAGAGGGTGAGAATACGTGGTCCAGTGTGAGCGCACACCAAAGGTCATCTACTGTAAAGGGAGTTTGGCTTCTGATATAGCTGTCCATCAGATTCTTTCCTCAGTTCACACAGTGCTTCATGAAAAGGCTCCCAGGGAATGGCCACGAATACAGCATCTTCCACATCCTCTCATTAATGCTCATCTGCCTGTCTGGCTGGGTGATTGTTCAAGTTACTACTGTCAGAGCCCAGCGACCCAGCATGATTTCTTGGAGGACCCACAGGTTTCCTGGTGTCAAAATGCTTGCCCTGGAACTCCTTCATCCAGAAGTGGATAGTGGCTTGCCTTTATTGTAATAACTATATATTTCAGAAATTGATTTTTTTCTGTCTCTCTTCATTCTGACAATCTTACCATGTATAGACTTAGGAAACTCTAGTAAAGTTTTGCTTAAGGAATCAGGAATGTGATGGAGGAGGAACTCATCTTGTTAACTTGGCCTAAAGTAGAATATGAAATCCTGGAATGTGTAATTATGCATCTTTTATATTAATCAATTCTTCTTTTTCTCCCCTGATTTTCCTGATCTTGTGTAAATAGGAGAGTCATAACTTATATAACATTTGAGGCTCCACGTGAGATTGTGACTGAGTTGGGATTATTGTAATGATACAGCCTTCTGTCTTCTTGATGTGTAAGAGAATAATTCCTTCAGGTAAAAAGAATTTAAAAGTGACGAACAGTTGAGAATATTGCAAAAAAAAAAGACTGAATATTTTGTACTTATTTTCATGATTTTGTCTTTATCATTTTTAACCTATACTAGGGCCAATAATTTGACTTGTAGACTCTTTCATCCAGGCTGTCTTGTCTGGATCCTTAAGTTATATCTTATAATCTTAAGTTATAAGATTGATTTATCTTGAAGCTTTTCTCATGACTTATTCTATATTTTGAAACTAACTTCTCAACACAATGTATAATAATTTCTTATGAAAGAAATGGAACTGGGTAATTCTGGCAGTGTGTTAGGTCCCTCAATGAAGACAATGTGCTACATGTGGAATTTTAGGCAAATTCATCAATATATGATTGAGTACACTTAAATGTATATTTTCAGAATAGAATCATAAGGAAAAATGAAGATGGGAAATTTAAAGTAAACACATTGGACTAAGCTCAGAGATGGTACATTTTAGAATTAAAAGCAATATGCATTCCCAAATTACTCAATTAAAGAAACTTCAGTGAAGGGACTTTTAGCAGAAATATTGATAGCATTTAGTACAGTATGTCTTAAGCCAGGAGACACATTTTAATATGGTGAAAATGAGGTCATGATAGAAAACAGAATAACTGAAAAGAGTAAGAAAGCCTTGAGTTTTGGTTACATAATAGAATACATTATAAATAATGAATAAGTGTTGAACAAAACTGGAAACCAGTAAATTCACCCTAACAATGGGAAATGTTTTACATACACATTTAAAACTGTTTATCTGTTTTATTATATAACTACTGTCTTTGTTCCTATGGCCTAAAGTATAAGACCATTACTTAACAAAAGTTTGGCAACTTCTAAATTTTTCTTGATGTTATCATTATTGGTATTTGTACTATTGTAGCTAAGATACCATATCTGTTTTAACTACTTGTTCTCCCTTGGATAACGATATTGGGAAGTGCCAGGATAAAAACCTCACCACAGCCCTTTCACCTAAGGATGGAGCCCAGTGCCAAATAGAAACCAACATCCCACCCTCAATTAATTGGGAAGGCAGGTTCCCAGGACAAACACAAATCAAGAATCTCCAACAGAGAGAAAATATACTTGAAGGACTGTCTTTCTAGAGTGGCTCTGATAGTGGTAATATAGCTGCCTATTATCAAAATTTCACAAGCATTATAGCATAAATTAAAATAAAGAGTTCTTTCTGAAATAGCAAATGACAAGGCAAGGAGCAAAATACAGTCTCAGGCCTCCATTCAACACAGAAAAAATCCAGGAGATATCAGCACAGAACTTGGATATCATACCCTGAAATCTCTTAAATGGTTGTAGCTAAAGTAAAGAAACAACTGCAGATTGATATAGAAGAGATCAGATCAGAAATAATCTCTCAGGTAGAAAAAAAGAAATCATAACTATAATGAAAGAATTGTAGAGCATATCTAAAGAAGACATTGATAAAAAATAGAGGACCATAGAAAGATGATCAAAATTTTGAATGAACAATATTGGGAAGATACAGAATGCACGGAATAGATTCAAATAGATATCCAGGAAATTAAACATTCCATTAAAAGCTGGAAAAAACATTTGAATGAGACTGAAGATAGACTTTCAGTACTTGACAGCATAATTACAACTAGTGGCCAGGAAAGGAAGGGTCTCTTAAAAGCAAAAAGTAACTAGGAAATAATAATTCATCAGCTACAAGATGGCACAAAGTTGAACAACACAAGATGAACAGGTGCCAGTGAAACAGGAGTTAGCATAAATAATACAAAAAGACTGTTCATAGAAATAATAGCAGAAAACTTCACAAAAATGGGGAAAGATTATGATATACACTTAAATGAGGCATATAGAACTTCAAATAGCATTAATAAAAATAAATCCACACCAGACATATAACAAAGATCCCAGTAATTCAGCACAAGAACAATATATAAAAGCTGTTAGAGAAAAGAAACAGATTATATTTAAAGAAAAGGCCATCAGAAACACAGCAGACTTCTCAACAATCAAAGAACTGGATTTTTGAATGTATGAATAAAAGTCATCAACCCCTAGTCAAGCTCATTAAAAAAGGAAAGAAAAACTTAAATTCAAGCAATAAGCAAAAAAAGGGTGAAATTACAACAGATCATGTTGAAATTCAGATAATCATCAATACCTACTTAGATGGATTTTCCCTCACATGATCGAAGACACAGAACAAGGGACAGATTTCTAGATATGTACAAATGATCAAAATTGGATCAAGAAGATAGAAAAATTGTGAATAAACCAATATCAATGAATGGAAGTGAAACTGCAATGAACAACTTAACAAAGAAAACTGGCCCTGATTGACTCACAGCTGAACTCTACAAGAAATTTGGAGGAGATATTATTCTAATACTTTTCAAACACTTCAATGAAATTATAAAGGAAGTGATTCTCCATAATTCATTTCTGGAGTCAAGTTTACACTCACACCCAAACCAAAGAAAAACCCAACCAAAAAAGAAAAACTACAGGCCAGTCTCACTCATCAACATAGATTAAAAAAATCCTCAATTAAGTGCTAACAAACCGAGTATAACAAATTATCAAGAAGATTATGTACCATGACCCAAAAAACTCCACTAAGAGGTTCCTAGGATTAATAAGCAAATTCATTAACATAGCAGGATACAAAGTCAAAAGCAAATATCAAAAGTATTCATCAACAAAAACAAACTCACTGAAAGAAAACTTCGAGAAAAAAAAACATCCTTTACAATGTTATTCAAATAAATGAAATACTTAGGAATTAATCTAACAAAGGAAATAAAAGATCTATTCAATGAACATTACAATACTCTGAAAAAACATGTTGAAGAGGATTTCAGAAACTGGAAACATATTCTTTGTTCTTGGATAGGGAGAACCAACATTATGAAAATGGCCATACTTCCAAAATTGTTATACAGATTTAGTGAAATTCCTACAAAAATATCATTAGCCAACCTCACAGATCTAGATAAAACATTCCACATTTGGAACCATAATAGATATCAAAGGAATTCCTAGTCAACAAAGGCAAGACAGGATGCACTACAATCCCTGACTTGAAATTATATGACAAAGCTACTGTGATAAAATCATCATGGTACTAGGGAAAAAAGGGATCAAGGGAACAGATTAGAAGATGCAGACACAGTGACAAACACACTCAGCCACCTTATCTTTGATAAAGGGGCCAAGCATGTTTACTGGAAGAAAGATAGCTTCTTTAACAAATGGTGCTGGAAAAACTGGCTCTTCACATGCTGAAAACTAAACTTAGATACAGGTCTATCACCATGCATTAAACTGAAGCCAAAATTGATTGAAGATCTAAATATTAAAAACAGAAACACTGAATACACTGGAAGAGAAAGTGGGTGGATAACTTGAAGACATAGTGGTAGACAGAGATTTCAGGAAACAAAAAACTGCTCAGGAAATTCTTCAAGAATCATCAGCTGTGATCTCGTCTTGCTGAGAAGCCTCTGCACATCAAAAGAAATCATCAACAGAGTGAAAAGACAACACATAAAGTGGGGAAAAAAAATCTAAACTGACAGTCACTTAGATAAGGACTTCTATCTAGAATATATAAAGAACTAAAAAATAAGTCAGGCTTCCAAAATTCAAACACCCTATCCCAAAATGAGCATCTAAGGTGAATATACACTTCTCAGAGGAAGACATACAAATGTCAAATAAATACATGAAAAGAGAAATCCCACAACACAGGTCATTCAAGAAATGCAAATTAGAACAACACTGAGATTCCATCTCACACCAGGAAGAATGGCTATCATACAAAACAAATGTTGTACAGGCTGTGGGAAAACAGAACTCCTCTCCACTGCTGGTGGGACTTTAGACTAGTAGAACCTCTATGCAAATCAGTGTGGAGATTCCACAGGAAACTAGAACTCAAAATCCCATGCAACTCTGCTATTCCCCTCCTAGGTGTTTCTCCAGAAGAACTGAGAACTTCATGCCACAGTGATATATGTTTATGCCATGTTTACAGTAGCACAGTTTGTCGTAGATGAATCTTGGAAGCAGCCTGAATGGTCTTCAACTGTGAAATGGATAAAATGATGTGGTAATACACTCAGATCAGTGGACTAATCAATCACCTGCTTAGGCAAGCACAGGGAACAGGGTTCAATCCCTGGCACCACACACCATGTAGGCTTTGCCCCCAAGTGTGCTGAGCTGGCCACAGAGGCTGGGCATGGTCGCCTGCCCATTTGTAATCCCAGTTCTGGGGAGGCTGAAAACAGGAGGGTCACTGTGAGTCCAAGCTGCCTAGTCAGACCCTGTACCAAACACATAAAAAGTAAAATGATGTGTTATTTTTAGACAGTGGAGTATTACTCAACTATAAAAGAGAGAAAGATGAGGCTATTAAAGGTAAATGGATGCAACTGTAGGTCATACTACTAAGTGAAATAAATCAGACCTACATATGTAAACATCCTATTGTCTTCCTAGTGTAAGAATCTGAAAGTAGCAATAGATACATTAAAATGGGAAGAAACTGAACATAGGAAATAGCAACTGAAATGAGGAAAAGGAGAAAAGATGGGGAACGAAGGAAGAGAAAACATAGTGTATGTGCAGGATAGCTAAGACGATTATTCTGCTAATTTCTATGTTTCTTAAAGGTAGCAGTTGAAGCTTAAAATTTGTACTATGACCAGTTTTGTGTGTTAATATCTGTAGTCTGAGCAACTACACTAAAGACAGCAATGTACAATATAATCATTGTTGAATACCTTCATCTCCTTTATTTTAAATGTGTGTTTCTTTTAAAGTCTTATCTATTATTTTTATACTCTCTTTAAAATATTCTTTTAAAGTTCGAGGAAAAAATAAGGCTGATTGAAAGGAAGAGCTAATGTATAATAGTTTGATCCGTCTTGCCTGTCTATATCTGGTAATACGAGCAACAAAGTTAATGATAATAACACATAGTATAGCAACCATTTCCTATTCTTTTTTTATGTATTTAGTACAGGGTCTACAGGGTCCCACTAGACACGTCAGACTTGTAGTGATTCTGCAGTTTTCAGCCTTCCAAGCTCTGTGCTTACAGATACTTGCCGTCTCACTCTCAACTGCGGTCTCAGGCACACAGGGGTTCGAATCCTGGCTGCTGCTCTCTGCCTAAGCAGCACTGTATTCTGCTGAGCTCTCTGGCCAGCCCAAATTTTCTGTTCTTGTTTTGAAATTCTGGACCATTTTTCTTGTTTCATGTTGTTTTTTATTTTTCTCTTGTTACTTGTTTTGGGGTGTTTTTTTCTTCCTCTTTAAAATAAATTTTGAAAAGAAAGAATATGTAGGCTGAGACTTCATTAAGTACGAGAAGGAGAGACACTCACCTTGCATACAATCTAGTGGGAGTGAAGATTCCTGGGGCTTTTCAGTTGCCCACATTTCAGTGTCATGGTGAATGACACACTTGTACAGTTTTGTATAATTTTGAAAGTGCGAGGGGACGGCGAGATACCTCAGTGGACTAAAGCGCCTGCTCAGGCAAGTTCAGGACTGCGGTTTGCTCCTCGGCACTGCCTGCCACCCCCGCGTCCCCTGCCCGAGCCAGCCAGAGTCCTGGTGCAGGGGTGCACACCTGTAACCCCAGTGCTGGCGAGGTTGAAAGCAGGAGGATCACTATGAGTCTGAGCTGCGTAGTGACACCTTGTCACAATCAAATACATTTAAAAAAGAAAGAAAAAATGTGAACAATTTCTTTTTATTATTTTTGCCCCAAAGTGTAAGACCGACATAAGGTATCTGTTAAGTGTCTTTGACTACTGTAGTCTTTGTTTTCTTAAGTGAAAGAAGAATCTAATTTGTTTTGGAGAAGCATAACTCCTTGTCTTTGTTCTGCAAAATATAAGGTTATTAATATATCTATTAGTAGCAGGTATAAAGATATTGGCTATGTATATTAGTGATAATTTCAGGGATTGCTTTTATTTATGTAACGTTTCATGGGACAATTTCTCTAGAAACTTTTGCTAAATGGAAGTTCCAGCTGAAATAGAAAAAGTAATCCCAGCACTGGGGAGGCTGAGGCAGGAGTTTGACACCAGCCTGGGCTAAAAAGTGAGCTCAACACCAGCCTGAATTGATTAGCTAGACCCCATCTCAGAAAAATCAAATGAAAAAAAAGGATTTAGGAATTTAAGATGCTTTGATTAAAAGAAATATCAGTCATTTTTGGTTTATTGTATTTTTCCATGCTGATGGTCAAATTTTATTGAAAATGAGCTTTGTTCTATCTATCTATCTATCTATCTATCTATCTATCTATCTATCATCTATCTGTCTGTCTGTCTGTCTGTCTGTCTGTCTGTCTGTCTGTCTGTCTATTTTTAGAGCAGAATGTATTTATTGGGGGAAAGAAAACTTCTATCCTAGAAAAGGGAGAGAAGAGGACCCGAAAGGATAGCCAAGTCCTTTTTGATGTTAATTGCTAACAACTTTTTCTCTTTATTTCAAAGTATATTATGCATGGGTAAAAATGAAGAACAATAGATATGTATAGCATTCGCCCACTTGTGTATGTCCATAATCAGAGAAGCATGTTGATTTAAATTTCTTAAAACCAAATCCTGGGGTGGGTCTGGCCTGGAGCCAATGGTCAGTGTCAGTGGCCACCCTGCAGACAGCACGCTTACCACGTGTGTTTCAGGAAGTCCCGTAAATACCTGGAGTAAGCTTCTGCAGTATTTAATATAAAATTATTGAGTTGGCATAATTAGGTATTTTTATGTCTGAGCTTAATACATGGTGTCTTTTAATTAAACATGATGAATTAAGATGTATTTTTTACTTTCAATTAGAATTGACATTTACGTAAGTTTAGCCTTTAACTCAAGAGTTGTAGGCCATAGAAAAATTGATTTTGTTAATTGCTAAGACTCAACCACTATATTTGATTTAGATTTTTGGTGTGTACACTCAGTATTTTGTGCAGCAAGAGTTATTTTTTAATTTAATGTCATGTTTTATATTAAGATATCTCTTTATTCAGAGACTTGTAAACATGTGTTTTTTAAAAAGTTTGTTTTCACATAACTTATAAATGAGGTAATTGTGCTCATAACCTGACATATTACCTTCTTATATTCCAATGTTGTATATAATAATATGTCCATAATTTTGCCTACTTTTCTTTCACATTAGTGCAAATATTCTCATTTATATAAAATTTTGTTTCTTACCATCAAAAAAAAAATAGATCTATTGGCAAATAGAATCCAATGTAGAGATGTTGTCGGGACTGACTCATTCTTTGAACCTTACTTTCACTGAAGAAATAAAGTCTCTTATGTTTTACTTTTTATCTTTATTAAAATTATGCATTTGCCGGTTGCACCTTAGAGCTGAGTATCAGATATTATCATCTTTGTTACATTTTAAGATTTTACTGTATAATTGTTACTTCTTGGCACGCTGAGTGTGCTTGCCTTCGGGCAACGATGCTTCCTCTCTCTAAATTGGTATCCTCATTCAAGGTCAGCGTCTCCCTACCCTGCCTGCTGTACGTAGGCAGAGCAATAAAACAGCTAAAGCTCTTCCTCGATTGAGGTGCAGATCTCATTTCTGCTGAACATCTGTGCAGTGTGAATCTCCATATGATACCCTAAGCACCAATTTTTTGGCAATATCATCCACTATGCCTCCTTGCATTTTTATTTACATTGCTATGACTCAATTGGGATATGATGTTGTTCAGGCATGCATAATTTCTAATGCCATGAAATGTGAGGAAAGCCATATTACTATTAGAGAAATGTATGTTTCGACCAATATAATTTTGGAGAAAAAAACAATTTAGGCATTAAATATCTGAGAATAAGTTGCTTCTTTATTTTGAGAATCATGCTTGGGAAAAAAATTGACTATATCATAATGAAAATAAATCATTTTCTGTAATAATATTAAAATTATGCATCCTTTATAAATTTTCATTCTCTCACACCTAAACAAGGCATTTTGCTTCATTATTTATTTCTAAAGAATACAAGTTAGAATGATATAAAATAAAAGCAATGAGGGTCAGTAAACACAAATGGGAATAATCTAAGCAGTATACATACATATTTTTACAATAAATATTTAATTTTTAAATAACAACTTGTCTATATTCATGCAAAGAAAATTTAGATAAATAAAATATAAGAATGGAAATGACCTAATTTATTTGAGGTGTATTTCTTGATGTGTGTGAGCCAGAACAGAAACAGATTTCTAGTATGTATAAGACACAAATGACATAGCTGTGTGAATGGGATTTTCAGAACATTCAGTGAATCATTCATTCCCACTGCCTCATTTCCTGTCTAGGTAAATGAATTTTTTAATAGTTTATTCAGTAACGCAAAGGTCATGATAACTCTGGGTTTACGGTAATTATTTTTATAATATTAATTATATAATCTGGGCCAATTTTGGTCAGTATAAAGTACTTTGCTTGAATATATGCCTCGTATTATCATTTTCTGTTTACAGACATACACAAACATGCACATACATTTAGTAGTAGGAGAAAGTTTTTGAGAAGGTATTCAAAGATGAAATATATTTTTAAGTTCATAGATTTTTACTTTAAGATATTGCTGTTTAGTCAGTACTTCTCACATTGTGAATTATGAGTTGATTTTGTGGTGGGAAGAAATGACTCATGATTTTCACTAAAGTCTTTGCCAACACTTTTAAGGGAAGATGAGCTGGCCTTCCGATGACACTTCTTGCATAGTGGTCATTTGAGAGAAACTCTGGAGAAGAAACAGTATGGTACCCTACAATCACCCAGGGGCACAGCTTACCAATGGACCGAATTCTCAGTACCTGGCAAAACTATATACTCGCTGTTTCCTATAAATGACTGGATCTGTGTTGGGTGGTACGGAGACAGAAGAACTTCACAATGGACCACATGCAAAGGGCAAGATTGTGTTGTTTTTTATTTAGATGTTTCAGCTTAGCTTAGATGTGAAAGACTTTGCCAGCGGAAGGCAATAACGAAGGCAATTATACAACTGGAAAAACAGCTCCTCTGAGAAAAGTCCGATGTAGCCGACTGCTTTAGCGAGGACAGCTGTAAATGAGTGCAAGGTTCTTAGGAATCGTCAAGTCCGTGAGTGCGAAGTGAACCCCTAAGAACAGGCCACGTGCCTTCGTGGTACATTCTCGTGGGCGCTTGTGAGAAATGAATTAATGTTAAATAACAATTACGCAGTAAAGTTATTTTACTGACTGAATTAAGCAGTTGTTAGACTTTCATTTATGTTGAGCTGAAAAGCCATATGTTATGATATATTTTATGCCACGAAAATTGTGTGTTCATTTAGCAACACTGTCCTTTATTTATTTTGGCTGAAAGCAATATAGGATTCTTCATCACAGAAGCTTCTGATGATCATCATTTCATGAGATGCATTTTATGGCTATGGCTTTAAAAAGCTACTTAAAGTTTATCTATATGAGGAAAGCGCCGACTGTATTGTTTCTTGCGAAGATAGTGAATAGTGTAGTAAAACAAGCTATTTGCCGCTCACGTGGCTTCCTTGTGAAAGTGTAGTGGCATGAAAAGAAATACAACCTAAAAATAAATAAAACATTGCACTGCTAGCAAACCCAATAAAATAAACCAAACAAATGCTTTCATTGATCAAAACGGCATCATAAAAATGAGAATTAAAGAAATACTCTCTATAGACTTTGTTTTTATCTCCACAAAAATTACAAAAAGGAAACATCACTCTCAGCTGCAGTCACCGGCATTTTTCAATGTTGCGGGCTACTTTCCCATACTAGGGAGAGGCTTGTGATTTTCTGAGTAGAGATCTTTGCAGATTTTATGGAGTCATAAAATATTTGATGGATAGATTATAAAGCACTTGATAACGTTTTAAAGGCAAATAAATACTAAGAGATGCAATCTTCTAAGGAAAGGAAACACACACATGCACACAAGCACATTTTAGACTTCCAGGAAGCTGTTGGATAATGGTTGGCCCTTTTTTGGGGAATGGGGCAAGGATAAAGGGTCATGAGGAAAGAAAGAAAGAAAATTGTGTGGAAACTTACAGTGGTTTGCACCTTTATCAAGCGACAGAAGTTGTATCACTACAAAGCCAATCATTTTAGCAAGTAGCTAAAGCGCCATCACTTATTACGGTCACTCCACCACACTGCTAATAATACACACTTATTGGAATTATTATTAAACACTTTTTAAAGCCAGCTTTATTTTAAAGATCCAGATCAGTGGTACAACCAACTTTCATTCATGGCATGTTTTAAAAAAATTAAAACTAATATTGATTGTATTTTATACCAATTGTCTTTCAACTTTTCCCCTGAATTTTATGTCACTTAGCAGAAAAGATTTGAGTCAACAGAATGATAATCTATGGCTTTTCCTTGAATAGATGTAAATTCATGTTAAAACTTAGAAATAGCTAAGGTTTGCACGTGGCGCTAAGAATACATATTGAAGATCCGTATATGAAAACCATCCAGGGAGCAGGAGATTGGAAGGTGCTACGAGAGTGCAGTGTCAGAAGGGTGGCAGACAGGTCCTTTGAAGCTAATGTACTCAGGTTTCCTGGGGCTGCTGCTGTCTTCCACAGGAGCAGCCTCTGAATGAGAAAAATTTCTGTCTAATCCTGCTGAGGACAGATAAGCCTGCCAATTGAAACTGTAAAGTCTTGACAGCCAAAGGCATTGGTTTTGTAATAGCAAAAGACTGCTGCTGACATATCAGAAATGGAGCAGCTTTCTCGAACAGCAAGACACTAACGTGTTTGACAAGAAACGGGGACGTGATCATTTCTAGTCAAACAAGATGTCTGTGCATTCAAACCATCCAGTTCACCTGCATTTCCAAAGTTGGAAATTTATTTCCTTACTGACATTTTCTTTTCTTTTCTTTGTACCTACCAAGTTTAAAAACTTACAGAGATGTTTGCGGGTGATATATTGCACCAGGTAGCAACCTTTGTTATTCTCATTTGGTTAAGGAGGGCAACACAAAGAATGCAGAGTCCCTTGCCCTGTGCGTAATCACATTGTCACACTCATGTGTAAGACCTATTTGCTTAGCCATCAAGTCTCTACACATTTCAGACTTTAAAGAAAAATCTTTCCACCTACACGTGTCAAACTTGAGGTGCCTTTAGGGTCTCCCACCTTCAGCTGTATAACCTAACCAGCTTTCACACTCTAGAAAATATCACGAGTATAAAGCGTTGTTTAAAAAATTATTCAACTCTTGTGAATGAAGAAAATGGAACTTACCTAGTTTTTATAACATCCATCATAGGCAATTTTAATGTACTTATTTTTTGTAATCTCCCTGAATACTACTTTTTCTCAAGTTTAGAAGATTGAATAATAATTTATAACAGAAAACTCAACACTCATTGAACAACATTAAATGAAAAATAATAAAAGAAGATTTTCATATTTTTTTCCATAATTTTATTGAGAGACAAATAGAGATGAGACAGTTTCAAAGCAAATTGGTAGGACAGTTTCAATAATTAACACACTGCACACATTCTTCCTAGTGGTTATTTGC
>NDGN011354848.1:382-13314 GCA_002564285.1 Tympanoctomys barrerae | reverse complement strand
CAGCATGGCTTTGCTTCCTATATTTCATCTTCATACTTTTCTACTGAATGGTTAAGACCAAGGAAAAGCAGGACTTATGCAACAACAGTTGTAGCTTTTGGGTCGGAGAAGGTCATCTAATCTCGATGTGTCTCTATGCCATTTCCCTTTGTTTTGTTTATTTCTCAGCCCATTTTATCTCTGTAGCAATTGACTGTATTTCTGAAATCATTCTTACTGAAACCCCAAATGATCTTCAATTTCCAAACCAAATGGACTTTTCTGGCAGCTCAGTTCACCAGTACAACTGGTCCATTAGGTAATGTGGATTACAACTTGATCCCTCTGCACTGTTGAGTTGTTGGACCTTCACATTCTCCTGCTTTAGTTCCATTTCCTTCATGAACCTTCTGTCTACTCTCTTTCAGTCTACTGCCTTGTTTTTTGGATGTTTCTTGGATTATATCTCTAGCTTACCAACATGCTTACCTTCCTGATCTCGCTCACTTTATAAACCTTAAATTGATATACCCAGCAGATCAATAAGCTTCCCTAAGAAAGACCTCTTCAACTTTCTTGAAACTAAACCCACTCTTCTATTACTGCAGCATCTTAGATCAAATTCTGTCCAATTATTCAAAATAGAAAAAAGATTTACCTTGACTCCTCAATTTTCCAAACTCCCTAAACAATCATGAATTGCAGATTCCCCTCTCCAAATATTTGTGCATTTTATTAAGCTCCTGTAATGTGTCTTTATAACCTACTGTGAGAACTTGTATTTAGAACTTGTATTTTCTTTCAGGACCTGTTCAATCTCTCTTATTTATAGCTGCTAGAGTGATCCATTGTCAGTATATAAATAACTTATTTGGCTATATTTCCTCTTCAACAATTGCCTCCTACCTACTAGAGACTGAAGTCTGTATTTGCTAACAGGTCCATTAAAATTTGATCCCAGTCATCTTTTCATTATCTTTCATCATCATCTACTTTACAGTCAATCAGCATCCATAATAAGCCACTTGTAATTATTCCATGTAATGTGAAGTTCCTTGTCTCTGTTTTTAGAGATACTAACTCTTTTATGGTAGAATCAGGTTTACAAGTGATGCAACAATGCTAACGGTACTCAGAGAAGGGGAGTGAACCAAGTTGTATTGGCCAGCTGATCCACAGAAAGTATGTGTTCTAGATTGTAGGTTCCACGTAATGGCATTGGGGAGATTTTATATTCTATTTTAAATTGGCTTATGCTGGGTTGGGGCTGAGCAAAGCAGAATTTTACAGAACTGAAGATGTTATATTTCGTGGACAGGGGTGTTACTGAGGCAGAAGTTAATTGGGACATTTTGTGATAATAAGACAGGAACAGAACATTATCTATTGGGAAGGGTTGTGAGGCATTGCACTCTGGGACAGGAAGTGGACAATGGCTTTAAAAAACAGGTTGGAGTGCTTAAGGCTCTGTCTTTCTCTATTAATACTATTTCCTGGCATGTTCCATTGTAATATGTATAAAATTTCTACTCACTCTTAAAACCCCAGGAAGACTTTTATGTCCCCAATGTGCACCTTCACTCTCTTAGTGCATAGCTACAGATTTAATCATTTCAGTCTCTTCCTTGTTCCATGTCTTTTTATCCATAACAGATCCATTTCTTCTTTCCTGTCCTGGTTCTGTGTCTTCTCTACTCTTCTAAAATGTGTTTTCCAAACTGTCCCATGTTTTTATGTGTAATTATGACTTCCAGCTCCACTGGATAATCCCCTTTAGCTTCTGAACATACTTTTCATTTGCAATAGTTTTAAGTCTTTCCCTCGACCATTTTGCATCATCTCTTCCATTTTATCAGCTTTATGGCAGGAGTAGGCTGCCGCACCTTGCTCACTTCTCTCACCTTCTACCTACTCCTCAACCCATTACAATGTCAAGTCAAATGACCACCTATAGGTGCAAATGCAGCCTTAAAGTTATCAATTATCTGCCAGCTTAGTCAAAGATTGTACTTGTGTCCGTTTCTTATAGACCTTTCCAAGGCAACTGAGATGAATGCATGTCTTTCTTCTCTGAAATTCTCCTTAATATGGTTATACCACATTGTACTTCATTTTCCTCCTCTATCTACTCTCAGTCTTACCTTTTCACATATTTCTCTTCTTTTTGTCCCAGATGAGAAACACTTCTAGCAAAGCAGATCTGCTCTTTTCCTCAGTGTTTTTGTACACTGCAGTTTCAACCATAACTGGAGACAAAATGTCAATGCATTTTTTTTTCAAACCTCATCTTTGCTTTCTGCCTCTCAAATCTATATTTATAGTAACTTTGGTGTGCCCTTCAAATTAAAACATAAAAGGTCCTCATTGTCACTTTTGTTTCTCTCTTGATTGCTGCTCTTCTCCAGTGTCCCCCATACCACTGATGCTTTTGGACTGGAACTGCTGCCTTCTACACCTAGGTAGTGGCATCTCTGTCCACACTTCCCCTCCTCCTCCTCGTGATCGTGGTAGCTAGCACACCAGTCCTCACCCTCTCTTTGAACATTTTTTAATAGATGTATTATGGATGTCTCTTCTTTCTCCTTTATTGTGTTCATATCATTTTTTCTGCTAACAAATCTGCTTTGCTTTTGGAGTTCTGATAAAATAAGATGAGGTATAACTTTAAGATAAGTAAACTTTACTTTAGTTCATAACTTAACATTTTTCAAATGGATCAGTCTCTTTTGCCAGATTTATTTTCCCTTTTATATCTTGCAATTGCTGGAATATTAGTTGTTTTAGAACTTGTTTGACATATTCCATACTATTTACCTGTTTAGAAATAGTACGTAGGTGGCTTAAGATGGTAGTACACTACATATTCTACTCCAGCTTAGGTAACTTACCAAATTGCTGAGGCTGTCTCAAAATAAAAGAACTGGGGAGGTAGCTCAGTGTGAAGACTTGCACATACACATGAACACACACACAAGCACGCTCACACACACACACACACACACACAAATTTGACAGATTCTTTTTCTTTGGTAGGACAGTTTCAGTAATTAACACATTAAATTTGCTAGATTCTATGGTATAAACCTAAAATACACAGATGAATAAGATAACAACTTCTCATACCGGCATGTAGGACCAGTTAAATGTACAGGAGTAGATGAAAACTTTTAGGGATTTGTGACCCCCGGCAGATCCCTCAGGAATGTCAATATTGTACAGACAGGCAAAGAAGAGGATTGGGTGGTCCTAGGAAAGTCATAGAAGCTGCTTCAATAAGGATGAAATCTAGAATACTAAATGTGTCAGTAGTGGAAATAAATTTTTAAAATCTGCATTTGGTGTCATGATATCTTAGGTAAATTTGGTGAGAGGCCATTGAGTAATGGTTGAGATCGAAGTAACATTCCTTTCTTTAATCACCTGATGTTAGTTCCTGCTCTTGGGTGACCAGTAAGGCAGCAGCCCCCACCTTGCTGCCGGTGTTGGTGGTGCAAAAACTAAGGTGAAATCCTATCAAACCGACAAGAAATGAGTCACATGTCACTTCCTCCTAAAGATATCCTGGCTTCACCTGAACATTATTGCTTTCTCTTCGGTGTTCCCAGAGTAATTTGTATATAAATTCAAAAATTGTTCGAAACATTCTGTGTTATAGTAGAGTTATATATGGAGCTCTGTGTTCCCTTCTTGGGATCAAGGGGCTTTCATATTTATCTTTGTATCTTAGACTTCATCTAGTGAGTTGAGGTATTTAATCTCTTTATGGACTTGAGCTGAAATGTTTATATACCATAGCTTGTCTGTCCACAATAAATTATTTTGAAAGTTCATACTTGGTTTTTCTAAGAGTTAGACATGTATTTTCATAAAAAGAAATAATCTATGCAAGATTTGAAGTCAACGTTTCTCTTTTCTTTCATTCTATGGACTGTTTCCTGTAGCCATCATTCAGGTATAGCTCTGAAATTAGAACTCTATAATCCTTTCTCTGAGAAACACTTAGCTATACTTTCTTAAATATGAAAAAGGAAGTTAGATATGACAAATGATATTTGGTAGTCTGCCTATAAATTGGGTTTGCTTTAGATGGGCAGCTTGTACCATATGACAAATAAGCAACTTGCTGCTGAAGGTGATAGACTAATTTATAATCTTTACCTTGTAGAACATATTGAAAATGACTAAGTCACAAAATCGTGCTTTTAAAAAAAGTCATTCTAGGTTTGTCAGTAAATGTGGCTTATGTTTCTTGCCAATCTTTTGCTTTTAAAATATAATTTTATTTATATGGTGTCAGACAGAGAAGACGTACGGTTGGCATTTTAAGCAGATGATTGCTAATGTGATGTTGGCGTGGTGACGCAGTTGCTCTGCGGTGTAACAACATTTCAGAGAAGTATCAGTTTTGAAGTCTCTCATGAATTCTCAAACCTGTGACTAAAAGAAAAAAATTGCAATTTCATAGTGTACCTTTACGGAAGCAATGCATTTCTGAAGTTTTTCTCTGTCAAAACATTAGAAGTTACCTGAGAAAGCTGATATTTGTCAGAAGACTTGATGAAAATAAGTAATACTGGAAAGTGATGAGGGTTCATGAAATGTGTCCCTGTCTGGGTTGTTGTTGAGCCCATCAAACAATGTGATATAAGTTGAGTGCATATTAATAACTCACTAAAGTTAGGAAGATTTATATGGGTGTGTTTTCAAAATCAATGAAAATGCCCAAGCATAATGTAATTAGTGGTTTGTTGTCTGTAATGAAGCAAAGTTTGTTTGTTGTTTAGTTAGATTCCAATCAGTTTTTATGGTGATGGTGGTAGAATATATTCACACATAAAAAGAAGTCATGAATTAAATCTGAGTTGAGAGAGACAGAGAAAGACAGAGACAGAGAGAGAGATAGAGAGGGAGAGAAGGAGGGATATAGAGAGATAGAGAGGAGATAGAGAGGGAGAGAGAGAGAAAGTGAGAGACAGAGCAGACAGAGATAGAGACAGAAACAGAGAGAGACAGAGACAGAGATAGAGAAAATTAAAATGGTTTTAACTTTCACAAGTATTACTTAGGGTAGAGAGTGTCAATGGAAAATAATTTGTGTCATAACTACAATTATGTTATTTAATGAGTAGATTTTCTGTCATTAATGTATTGAGCAAAAAATTAAGCAAAATTTAATGAATTGGAACCCTAGTTTCAAGCTAGCAAAAACATTTCATGTATATCTGTTTGCAACAGAAAATGACAATGAATACCTTGGTTATTTAAAAATAATGCATTGCCTCTTCCATGAATAAATGATTTTCTCCCAGTGTCTCAATTCACTGCCAAGGTATTTGGGTCTGGACGCTGGGGCACCGACTTCCTCCTTGGGTGTGGGCCTCCTTCTCATTTCACATACTGTTGACCCAATAAATTCCATCTGTAACAGTCAGAACCCACATCCGGCCAAAGTCAAGGAGCAGGACTCTTGGTGGTGGTGCCCACAGATTCACTTCCTGCTTCATTGACCCCACTCTGCAGTGGCCTCTAGGACGGCATGGGGCATTCCTGACCTCTTGTGCCACCCTTTACCACACCCCAGATTGATTTCAGTCAGTGAGGGCTCACTGAACGTTTCATTTTACTGGTATCTTTCCAACATTGTTATATTTTGTCTACCTTCTGCTGGCGACAGAAGTGTCTTTGTCTCTTATATACAGGATTTCCAGGTTCTGTGTATAGTAGAGAAAGTTGTAGTTTCCTATTGACCTGCAGATATTTTGTGTTTTCATCAAACGAGCCTTTCTTCCCTTCCAAATGCACTATGGCCACATAGGGCTCTGTGACAAATTTTCTCCTCTAGCTTTTAGTTTTGCTATACTTCACAATTCTCCAGATAACTTTGATACCTTCTCTATGGTACACATGGTGCAGGACGATATGAAGCTTAAGAGGGAGACCCGACCCATCTTTTCTTATTTGTCCCCATTAATCAAACTTAGGTGAGCTTTATGGGGTAAAACAACCACTAGATCCAACATGGACCTCAGAAGGCTCTTTTCTCCTGTTTTTTAAAAATTATGTGCACACAGTTTTTATGGGCTTTACCTCTATTACCATTGGACACATGATTCCGCTGAAGCCACAGTTATTTTGCAAGTCAGCGAGGACTTCTCCAGCACTGGGTTGGAGTTACGTGGGTAACTTTGCTCTGAATTCCTCCTTTCATGGAAAAAAACATGGATGGGAGGCTGAGGAGCATAAATCTTGTGAGTCTCTTTTCCACGCACAGCCAGAATCAGCCCTAAATGAAGACACCATACGCTGCTGGTGTCTACACTCTCTGCATTTTGATTTCAGCAAGCAATCGCCAGCCAGAGAAGCATTAGAAGGCAAAAGGGGATTAACCAGTTGTTAATCCAGTTGTGACTTCAATTTGGGGTTCATTGCTTCCAACGGCCAAGTTTTGTGTCGTTTTGTGATTGGGCCCTTTTGTCCTGACAGAACTTTTTATTTTGTACCTTGAACCATTGTTTTTGGCCCCAGACCAAGCCTCACATCTTCTGGTCATAGAATTCTTTTCTGCCGACTCTGCTGCAGGCGGAGGCCTCTGGGTAACGTGAGACGCTTCAATTCCCCAGCAGCCAGCACATTAAAGGAAGGTCTGCTGGCCAGCTGCAGAGACAGGTGTTATTCTCCTTTAATTTACACCTGCCCCATGTATTTGCCCTAAGAATTCCTTCCACAGAATTGATCATCATTGCTGAAGGACTTGAGTAGGCTTCATAAGTGGTGGAGGCTGAGATTGTAATGTATCACCTGCTTGGTAGTTCAGCTTTATAAATAATCATTCCAGATGTAAGGCACTTACTTTTTATTGATGTTTTGTTAGCTCCTTATTATTGAGCAAGAGAATGCATGATACAGCTCATGCGTCTACCACATGGCGTGTTTCCATAATCAGATTCCAGCTCTGCTCTTTGGAGAAGGGGGGCCCTGCTGCTTTTCAGAAACTAGGAAGTAAAATAAATGCTATAATTGACCCTTTTTATCTACTGAGAACCTGAACTGGATAAGACCTCTCTAATTTAATATTAGAAGGAATAATCCAGATCAATTTTTATAGCTCTCTTGTATGGATAAAAAAGAATCAAATGTCACAGTAGTTACTACAGACACTACTATTGTTTCAAATATGTCTTTGGTGGCTCTAAAGATTTTAATTGTAGAATGAGCTTATAGACTGGGGTTCTGGATATAATCTGTCTGGTAAAAATCCCCATGATGTAGTGTTATCCCATCTGACATGGCACTTCTGATTCAAGTTGCAGGAGTGTGTTTCTCTTCCTGATCTAAAATTAGACAATAATCATCCCTCTTGGAATTTCCTCAGGAGCTTTTCACAACCTACGTAGCTTCAACTCCGGACCACTTCCCTATGGGCAGGTCTCTGAGCTTTTCTATCCTTAGACCCTCTCTTATCATTCAACTTCCAACATGGCCTTCAAATGCTTACTCAGACCAGTCTCCTTTTCTGTGATAGCTGGTGAAAAGCTTTTGTTTTTCTCTGTAGTATTTTTATGTTTAAAACCACTATTCTTCAAACTCCCAGATATCATGAAAAATGTCTTCCACCACCCACCCCTTGCACTGCCTCACCAGCAGTAAATAAGTAAATGCCAATAAAATTCTGTGGTTTTGGAGACTTTTGCACTTAGCTGGACAGAGTCACAAGTGTATGGGGCTAATTTCATGCTTTATACTCATGCTTCTCTTGCAGGAAAGTTGACTGGCAGGAATTGGGATTAGAAAGAATTTTTTCAAAACTAAAGATTTTTAAATAAAATTTATAAATTATGAGAATAATATATTACACTATTGGATTCAGTTAATAAGTAAATACTACATATTCAATGAAACTGAGATTAACAGCATTACTCTAAGTTAATAATGTTTTGTGATGTTAAGGTGCTTCGATGCTTAGAGGGGGCACAGGCCAAATGGGAAAGGCCAAATGCCCCTGTCTTCCAGAATTCCTGGAAGCTGGTTCTTAAGGAAAATGGCTCATTCATCTTTTAAACGCCCTGAGCCTGTCAGCGAGCTTCAACTCTCCATTCCTCCCTCCACAGGAGGAAGTCAGAAGAGCCAAGGTGGCAACCAACTTCATAGGTGGCCTTCTACCATGTTGTCACTCATTGTCCCTTGAAGATAGCGGAGTCATGCTTAGGTCTGCAAATACCAGGTTGCTGCACGATGTCCTACCTCTCAGCCACAGGCATCAAGATGCATGCTCCAAGCATTCCCTATTCTTCCAGGTATTGGTCCTTTGCCAAGGCTGTTTTTTAATGCCTTCTATCACCAAGTTCATTCTTACATATCTAGAAGACCTAAAATCCAGAATCTTCTCATTTGAGAAAATTCTCTAGGGTTTCTTAAGCAGAGCTGGGCACTTTCTCCTTGGTCTCTTTTCTGCACCTCATTTTCTCCAGCACCTTCATGTCTTTAGTCTGCACTTTGGCTACATTGAGGAATTTGTTTTGTGTGGGGGATGGGTTCCTCAGTGATAAGGAGTGCATCTTAATTATCTTTTCAAATCTAGAACTTTCTTCTAATAGTGTTTGTGGACAGGATATCATGTTTGCATCTTATACAATGACTAACCACTAAGACAACAATATGCAAAGTATTAATTATTGAAACTGTGCTGGTAATCAGTTTTGAAACTGTCTCATTGCTATTTGTTCCTCAATACTATTACTAGAAAAAAAAGAATAATTCAAACAAAAAAGAATCTAGAACTTTCGTCACACCCCTCTCTCTCAACCCTTTTCCCCAGCTTCTGCCTGGCAGAGTCCCAGAAACACACTAGGTGCTCAGAAAATCTTGGTTCAGCTGATCAGTGAATAAGGTCCTGGTTACAATTAGTCTCGACAGCTATGGGTGGATGAAGGAAGTCTCTAAACTCTGAGGGAGAAGTGAGGGGGCTGACAATTGAGGAAGTGTGGGGGATTCCTTGGGTGGCATCCACCTCATCCCCATTACCAGCAACTGGCAAACATGGGTCATTGTAACCAGTTATTCATATTTACAAGTAGAAGGAGATCGTCTTGTTTCCCACTGAGATTGGACTTCATGGGCTGGTACCCTGCTAGAAGTACATAGATTGTGGTGTCTTTTCTTCTTGTGTGGGAAGTAAGGAGCATGACCTTGGTCTTCTTATGTTGGTGCATTTCATTCCTCCCCCTTCTTCTTGTGTTCACTTTACAAAGTTTCAAGCAAGGTAAAGTTTAGAAAATCCTCCAAAACCACCATACAAGGGAGACATTCTTAAATCTCTATTTTATGAAGAAGAACCAGAGACTCAAAGAAGTTAAGTAACTTACCCACAGGATACACAACTGCCAAGAGGCAATGCAGGAATTGGAGCCCATTACATCAGAGTCCAGAGATGGTGTTCTTGAGAGTCATGATTAACTGCTTCTTGTTCACAACTTGGTTCTCAGCATATGAGAGCAAATGTCTCTGTAGGGGAGAGACCTATGTAGGGGATGCTGGGAACAGCTCTTGGTTACCATTGGTCTCGACAGCTTTGGGTGGATGAAGCAAGTCTTTAACTCTGAGGGGGCAGTGAGGGGGCTGACAATAGAGGAAATGTGGGGGATTCCTTGGATGGCATCTTCCTCATCCTCATTACCAGCAACTGCTAATCATGGATTCTTCTAGAGAAAGAGAAACACTCTTAGAGGGATAAAGAGAAGAGAAAAATAGTAACATCATGTACGGCTGCAGACCCTGCTAAACACTTGGATGCTCGCCTAAATTGTGCATCAAATGAAATACTTGAATATTTCCTGAAGTAAGTAACCAACTCAGTAATTTGGCAGAATTATCTGAGTCCCCTTATACTCATGCAGAGGGTCATGGCAAATGGCCTAAATGCCCCCAAATTTTTAGTCTAGATGCACTTATGTAATAAAACTCTTTTTTTTTCTTCTTGGAAAAAAATTAAAAGTTTCAATCTACCTACAAATTGTATCTTTTCCACAGAAAACATGGCTCACAAAGATGAACATTAGCTGCCAGAGAAGCTGCAAATCATCTGAGATGAAAGCAATGTTCTTTTATGAACTCTGAGAAGAGAAACATCCAGAGTGAAATCCAGGAATCCCTCATTTCTGATTCCACGTCTATGGCCACGCTTACATTCAAGTACAGCCCTTGGTAATATATGATTGCTGAAAGGTGGCTCCGTCTCATGGGGCATCTGGAATTAGATACAGAAGAAATTTCCATTCAAGTTAAATGGCAAATGGGAAAGGGTAGGTATGCGGTGAAGCTCAGAAACCTGCAAAGACAGATGGACTCTCTGTGTGAAATTAGTGTCCTTCCCACGGCTGCTGTATTATGAAAGGTCTGCAGGTTAATGTCTCAGTGCCTGCTCTAGGATATAGTTATAAATTCCTGAACTACAGTGCCCACACAGAAACCCTAATGCCCACCAAATAACATTTTATCTATTTTTTCTACGTCCCTAATGGTGTTCTAAGAGACTTTTGTATTTGAAGCAATCACTGTTGCTTTTCTTTTTCAATTTAGACATTTCTTTAGACAATTAAGTACTAACACACAGGGAAAATATCATAGCCCACCTTGGAATATGCCCAGCTAAATTTGTAGTGTGAAAGGCACGTATCTCTGATGAGTCTTTAAGATTAATCTTATTTTACAAGATTGCATAATAATGTCACATAGCTGTGACATTCAATACATAACCTAGTTTTCTATAGTTACAGTACTTGCAAAAGTTTTTCAGGTTTTTGGGAAATATTTTATAAGATAGTCAAATGTACTATTTTACTAATGGACAAAATTGTACCTGAACTGTTTACAAATGCCTTTTATATTACAAAAAAAAAAAAAAAAGCAGCAAATGAAAGGCATCTATTACATAACTCTCTGGTGTGGCTCCCTCTCCTGTTAACCCACTAAAAATTTCAGGAAGCTCAAATTCCTTGAATTCCATTTTAATGCCACCCCCATCCCCCAAATTCTGTTTTCAGTGGCAATGAAGAACAGCTGGTCACTGTCCCCTGTGACTGTAACTTTCATATAGTGCTAACCAGAATATTTTTTTGGACATGGTACTCAAAAAAACATCTCCTTGAAATGATGTAGCCTATTTGGTATTTCCTCCTGTAAATAGCTAGATTTCTTATAGCCAACCCTTCCAACAACTATCAAATTTTAGCTCTGGGTAATATAATGCAAGCATTTTCTGCCTTGCCCATTCAGGAATGTCTTCCTAGGAGGGTTCACAATAAAATGTATTGTTTCTAATTTATGACACGCCATGTAAGAAGAATGGAATGCTTTTCCGTTTAGGATGTTCACTGATAATGAATGGTTACTATAGTGTCAATCTGTTTTGACCAAATTTGCCAAATTCTGAAAGGAATGCCAATTAGATAGTTAAAATGTTTTTCACTATAAAAGATGAAGCCAGTACCTGGAGGTGGGGAGCTGTCAATGCTCCCCGCTACTTCCAAATTCTGGCTGCCTGCTACTTTAAATTGAGAGACGAGGCAAGTGTAAGATCAAATAGTGTTCATGAAGTGATACCGATCATCCCAAGTTGTAGCCACACCCCAAGAAAGTTAAGGGGGTGACTTCGTATTTCTGAAGTCTTTTCTGTTAGTATCAGTGTAGCCAAACGTCTGAAAACACTTACATTTTGCTCTCTTTAGGAAAAAACAACATTACTTTTAGAAGTTTTTGTTATAGAGGCCAGGGGGATTTTCTACTGCAACCCAAAGGAAGCTGGGTTTGGTTCAGAAAATCAAACATTTCTTGGCATGAGTTTCTTATACAAGTGGGGTTCCAGTCTGCCCCCTCCTCACCTCTCCCCAGCCCCCAGCAGCCAGAAGCCCTGCCTCCTCCTCCCTTGGACCATATGGGGAAGCTGGCTTGGTGGCTGTTGTTTTACAGACTCCAAGTTCACACAGCTGTTCCTCCCCTGCTTAATGTACCGGTAATTACAGCAACGTGCTCTTCTTTTTTTGTATCATACAACTTTTATTAATGGGAAATGATTTGCTTTTAACAACTTCCATGCATTCTGTTCTTGTTTTCAAAAGAAAAGTTATCTTTTGGCATTGAGTGATTCAATTCTCCATAATAAGCAACAGCCGTTGTACCAGTGCCTGGCTCCATTGGAGGACTCCATGGACGGGGGTAGGGGGTGGGGGGTGGGCAGTGCACTAGGTGTAACTAACTTGATATGAATGGGTCAGCTGGGAAACCGAGCAAGCTTATTGCCTTCTGCACAGGAAGGTGGTGAAAGAGTATTTTTTTTTTTTTTAATGTGGAATTGGGAAAAATCAAAAGTACCATTTGAGCTCTGCTTTCATGATCCGAACCCAATATGCTCCCAAAGGATTTGTAACACAAGCATCTGAGGAAGTTTTCGTTTATCTTAGTTCAACCTTTCAGAGCATTTGAATTTTCTGCTTTGGTGGTTGCCGTTGGACGGGGGCTCAGGTTCTAACCAGGGATGCACCCTCGGCTTTAGCCCCGCCGAGCTCCGGGGTGCAGATCAAGCATGTGTTTGTTCACATTATCATTTCGCTTGTGGATAAAGTATATCAGACCTGCAATCGCTGCTATTCTAACTCTGCCTAAATCAATCAAACAGGATCAGCTCTAAAGCAACATTTCTCAACACATTAAAATACCTTATTCTGGGATTTTATTTTAGAAAGATTAATCAGCCGGCACAGAAAAGAACTCCGCGTCATGTCCTGTGTATAGAGGAGAACGCTGTTTCTGTATGACGTCATCACTCACATCACGGGGAGGCCGAGAGTCAGCTGAATGTCATCTTCATACTGTATTTAAACTTAAAACTCAAAACACAGGATAGAGTGTCAGATTTTGTCTGGAAAATGAATTCACCTTATCTTTTTTTTTTTTTTTTT
>NDGN011354846.1:0-11548 GCA_002564285.1 Tympanoctomys barrerae | reverse complement strand
CCAATTTGGTTTGAAACTGTCTCATTGCTATTTGTTTCTCAATAAAATTATGGGGGAAAAACTCAACTTCTAATATAACAGAGAAGAATAAATGCACAGAAGACATGTGAAGATAACAACCACAACATAAGACAAGCACGGCCAAAGACATGAAAGAGAGAGAACTTGACAGCCACACTGTTGATAAAGTTGTTACTAAACTGAGACAAGCAAAGAAACAGTTCAAAAAGCTGATGGCTCCATGATTTTGACATTCTTTATCCTACAGAAGCTGCCCTACATCAATGCTGGTTTAACTATCCAGAATGCTGAGTAGAGGATAGTACCATAATTAAGATAATGCTTACATTTTGTAAGATGATATATATAAAAGGACATTGATAGAACAAAAATAATTGGTCTCTTACTCAAAAGAAACATGTACACACACACACACACAGAGTAAAGAGCAGTAGCTGACAAAGATTTTAGCATTTTAGAGAAATAAAATTAAAAATTAAGATTGTATAGGTGAAAGCAGCTACTTCTCCATAAAACATGCAAAATAATTCAATGTAGAAGGGTGGAATAGTTTGGTAGAGAGCACACAAAGATCAAAATGTCAGCTTAGATGCTTTGCTTTAGAGTAACTCAAGTCCACACACACTCAATGCTAAGTTAGTTTTGAGCAAAGGAAAATACATCTGCACAAAACCCTAAATGTATTCCTTATTATATCGAAATACAACAGATTGCCCTTTTATTTCCTGTGCACCTAAGAAGAATAGTGTCTGTCAATAATATTGTTTGTAGGGTGCTTTAGGGAAGTAGAAGTAAAAGGACTTAGTGTCGCGATAAGTGAGGACATATGACATATTTTTTAAGAAACTCATTAATAACACCAATCATTAGAGTATGTGGTAATATAAGCAGAGGAAAGGTGAGGGGACTGGAAGAGATTGTTGTATACTGAGTGGAAGAAATTTAATTTATTCTTACTATATTGTAGGGTTCCACACAGAGACCAGGGGCAGGCAATGAGCAGAACAGATGGTGTGGAGCAAGTCTCATAGCTGGACTAAAAGTGTGCAGTGGATTTAATGGGGATTCCATGAGTGTCCCGTTAAGGGAAAGGGTACAAACTGTGGGCTTCATTAAGAACATGAGCCATCAGGTAGCCACGTTTGTCATGGGAAATGAGTAAAGCCAGAGCCTGCTTTCCCTGTTACAGTAATCCAGATGGCAAGAATAAGGACGCACAGCGAGACCATGGCTGGTAGAAACAATAAGAACACGGTTGATTCTTCAACAATAAGGATTTAAAATTATAGAATGGATTCTGTATTTAGCAGGCTTGTTATGAGTAAATCAGTACTACTTTCTGGGCAAGAAGGACCTAGTGTAGCTCTGACACATGCTAACTGTGTCCAAATGTTAATGAGAGTTCAGATCTAGGTGAAAAGGGACAAACAGAGATTTGTTAGCACAGAACATGCAATGTAGCACTGGTGCAGTCTTGCACCCTATGACATCCTGTTAAGCAGATGTCTTTTAAAGGCTTGCTTCACTTAAAATTACATTATAATTTCTTAATAACTTTGTGTAAGACTGAACTAAGAAAAAAGAAAATTGTTGTCTGTGGAAAAGGCATCCATGCATGGGAGACAGAGATTCCTACTTCATTTGTGTGTTCTCTGTTAGCATTGAAATGACATGCAAGAGAAACAGGCTCATCAGTAAGAGCTTCTCAGGGCCTGCCGTGTGAGCACCGTCCCCGAGGCACACGGAGACTGCAGCTGAGGCTGGGCGTGGTGGCACACACCCTGGGACTGTGCTACCACCTCGAGCACAAGAAAATGCCTCCTAGGGTAGATCCCAAACTGAACTATCAGAAGGTTTATCTGATTCTTCTTGAAAATACTAGGAAAATTAATTTAAATATCCCTCATTAAAGTATTAAAGTATTCTTAGGACTCTGAAAGACTAAAACATAGTTCACGGTGCATAAGCAAGATAGACTTGTGCATTATGCTCTTGACTCCTTCTGGAACCAACCCCAGATGAGAATCTGTGCTCATGCTGAAGTTCTGCCCCAGCCAGATGCAGAGCTACTTAAAGGCCTTGTAGCTATGAGCTGATCAGAGGCATGGAATAAGATTTACAGTTTCCTTAGCACTCTTCCTAGAGAAAACATTAAATAAATAATATAAACATAAATAATACACATAGGGTACAAGTTATGGTCCATCAGCTGACATAAACAATCTAAAAGAGGCTGCTTACAAGTTGTCCTGACACATTAATTCTAATATGTGCCCCCAACACCCCCCAAAACAATAGAAACAACTATTGTTTTCACATCAGTAAATACGATGTCTTTCCTCCAGCTGACTACTGGATGTTCCAGACCCTCTTTCCCACACACACCCACTGTACTCAATGAAGCTGTGAACTGTCTCAAAGTCCCCCTGCTTCTCTGCACCACCAGTGACTCAGCACGTCAAACCCATTATGCATACAAGTTATAGGATTCTCCTTCCTGAACCCTACTGCTCAATTCTAGAGAGCAGCTGTGATTTGCTTCTTAATAGTAAGATGTGGAAAGTGGAATGGGCAGACATGGAGCCATAACTGAGGTCTTTCTAGCATACTTTCTTCTTTCTGACCCTGTTGACCATGATCGGTTCTGTGAAGAGTCCTTGTGGAAAGATACCGAAGAGATTTTGTGGCCAAGAGCCAGAAGGGAGCCAAGACCCTGGAGCTTACCTCAAGACCACGGGGATTTCTGTCAACCTACAAATGAGTTGTTTGTGGTCCTTTCAGCTAAGGTTTCCTGTGAGATTCCAGCCATGGTTGACAGCTCATAGGTGATTCTAGTCTATCTTTTCACTCATAGAATCTGATACATAGAAATGTGTTCATCATACATGTCTGGGTTGGTGGTATTTTATTACTAGAAATAAACATAGTTATTTCACTCTCAAATGAACTACTACTCTTAATAGATCTCCTAAGTCATCACCTCAACACAGTCACTACTTAACCACAGTATGTTCAACCCAAACTTACTCATGCCACTTACTCTCTCTTTCCAAATAACTTCGCCTCTCTCTCCAAGCATTATACTCCTGACAGCCCTTCCCTGAATAACATCACACTGATTCTAGGAAATTTCTGTTTTCCTAGTAAGACCTTAAAATTTGCTTATACACTGGAACCTGCTCTTCAATCTCTCATCATTCTCTCTAGGTGATGCTCTTCCAGGTGCTTAATTAGCCCTTCAGTCAAAGTCAAGAAATGAATTGGCAAAGTGCATCACACCTTTTTTATTGTTTAGTGAGAGTTTTATGTCGTGACCATTTTAATCACAAAGGTACAACCACAA
The DNA here is from genome assembly GCA_002564285.1 of Tympanoctomys barrerae. Classification (NCBI taxonomy): domain Eukaryota; kingdom Metazoa; phylum Chordata; class Mammalia; order Rodentia; family Octodontidae; genus Tympanoctomys; species Tympanoctomys barrerae. Next base: position 8,184 of record NDGN011354846.1, on the reverse strand, counting down.
CAGAAACTGTGATTTTGTTGTGCTTTAGTAGTCAAGTGCAGCTGTGGTGTCTGTGATGTTATCCCTGGCACTGTAACAGCTTCATTCTATAAAATATTTTGACCACAAGTGTAACAGAAAAAGTAGTGTATCTTATTTATAAACAACATAATTAAGGGACATTATTAATGCATAGAGGAATAGAGTATTTCAAAATATTGGAGAATTGTTGTCAATAAAATTTTCCTTGGTTTCATTTGAAATGAGCTATTTTCATTAACATTATAAACAACATTTGTATTATATGTATAACTATAGAAGACTGTAGGGAAAATTAAATACCTATGAGGAAAACATTAGTTTTGGGTCCATTAGAGAGTAAATGCTTAACATATTTCAATGAATATGTTAAAACTGTAATTCAGTCACTGCTAAGAGCTCCTCTTTGGTAGCATGAGGTAAGTGAGATCACCAAGGACAGTGACATTTGATGGCCCGAGGGTAGGCGCCTCCTCTGTGTCTGTGCCGTCCTGACTTTGGTCTCTGAGCAGCCCTGTAGCTAGGCCGGAGCACTGGATGACTGTCCTGTCACCTCCCTGCCACCCCTGTGCGCCTGAAGGAAAACCTGAGGTCTCTGCTGCAGGAAAGGTGGCAGGTTGTTCATCACTGGAAGTCGCGAAGACCTCCCCATGATCAACCTTGACTTTCAGATTATACATCAGGTCTAGTGAGAGAACAATGGGATAATCAGTTTTTCCCCCTCAGTAGACACCAAACTTCCTCACTATAGGATCCAAAACAAGCAGCTGTTTATCGGGTAATTTGAAGGTGCAGTTAAATTTGACACCTGAGGAATATCCAAACCTAGGGGAGCTATGGAATAGATGAAGAAACTCTTCTTCCAAGTATATAAAAATTATAACTCCATCTAAAGGAGAATTTCCACATTTGAAATTTATTCCTATCAAGATAGCTAATTTTCCCTCAAAACAGACACTACCATTTCAACTTCTATGGTGCTTATTATAACTATCTTTACTTTGTTCATGAAGAGTTCAGCATTGTAGTAGGAAGAATGTGTATTGATATGATATAGATACTTTAGAATATGTCATTATTAAAAAATGAAGAAGTATGTAAAATGATATAACAGTACTGAAACATATTTCAGTAAAAAAGGGAAATATCACATCAATAATTTATAATTGATACAGAGAAAAAACATTCTACTTATAAACTTTAAAAGCAATCATAAGTATAATTAACCCAAAGAAAACCTACACTTAAAATAGTTTAAATGTTAATATTATGTATGTTTATTCTATTACAATTATTAAAATAAAATTATTTTGATAAAATTTTTAACTAAAATGATGTTTCGCTATCACATTTTAAGAGCATGGTTGGACTGCAGCAGGAACTTGGAATACTAATCATGTCATGCCTAAGCCTAGTATCTCTCCAGTACGAGCTGCAATGCACCTACAAGAACTGAACTGATCAGAGGGTTTGCTGACACAAAATTGCATGTAAAACTATGTCACGCAGGGACTGAGAATTCAGAAGGCCTATGTAGCTGTTTCTTTTATCACAAGGAATTACTGTGTACAATCTGAAAGTCATTTTGGTGTTCTTTTAACAATACACAATCCATTTACTACTCATGTCATGATCCAGGTGGTGTCAAATGATACTAATTTTGACCTTTCCATCCCTAAGTTGTAAACATCCAGAAGTATCCTATTTTGTCTCTTTATTGCAATTTATATGTAACAGCTCTGAAAATAATGGCTAAAAGAATCCTTATTAATTATACAAAAGTCATGATAATTTTGTAGACCTAATGTAATATTTACATCTCATTTAAGTAAATTAAAATACTAACTGTCCATACTATATTTATATGTACATACAGTGTCATATTCTTATATTCCTTTGAACTTACTGATGATAAATTGTTAACATTTTCTAAAATGGTAAAATAAATCAATCACAAAGACTTTAAGCATTTGAACACTTTTTCAAATATTCACACGTTTGTGTTAAGCTGATTAATGTGATCTATTTTCATGCAACTAACAACTCATTACTCACTGAGGTGGACAGCTTTCTGTTACCCTAACAGATACTTGAGAAGTAAAGCTAAAAAGAAGAAAGGTTGATTTGAGCTCACAGTTCTGAAGGCCTTGGCTCATGATCACTGCCCACTATTTTAGGCTTGAGGAAGCGGGAACCACCGGAGGGCTAGTGAAGGCAGAAGCCAGCTTAGAGAGCTCAGGGAGGGTCCAGGTCCCGGCACTCCTCCAGGTGCCCCGGCGACCGCGCTGCCCCTGGCCCACCGCTGGGGTTTCCACGCCGCCCCAGCAGTAGCCTGGCCTCATTAACACCGGGCAGCCGGCGCGGGACAGCGCGCGTGCCGCTTCATCGCTCACATCTGGAGGAGTCTGAACTCTCAGCACAGCTCCTCGGCTGTCATCCATCTCCCATTTGCGTGAACGCCACGGGGGTTGTACATCTCCACCCTTAAGAGCTTCATCGTGGAGTCAGCATTATTATATACCAAATAAAACTGATATTAACTTAATAGTAGTATTTAAACTTGTAGTCTGTTAAGTATTCCAACTTGTCAGTGATTGTTTTTCAGCTAGAATCCAATTAAATGTCACACGTTGCATTTGGCTGTGAAGGCATCTTAGCTTATATGAACTAGCACCCAGTCTTGTAGTGTGCCTTGAGTACTATATGCTATTTGTCTTCCAGAATATTCTACACTCTACATTTACTTATTACTTTCTCTTAATTAAGATAAAGTTAATCACATTTTGGGCAAGATTGCTAAATAAGTAATACAATGTTCTTCCTGTATATTAGAAAAATATATAAAATGGGGATATTTCATTAGTGATTGAGCTTTTAGTTTATTAACAATGAGCTCTCTATCGAAGAGGAACAATAATTTTCTGTATGAATAAAATGTACCATCCATAGTTGCTATTTGAGTTCTGAATATCTTGATGCCCAGCACATTTTTAGACTATGAATTGGACGGATTAGATGCAGCTCTTCTGCTAGGTTTCTCCATTGGGGAATTTTAGTCAGTATTGCTTCATGGGCCTAGACTTGCACACAGCTTACTTTGGCCAGTGGGGCCTCGGTGAATGGAGGAAAGCATGGCCCATGGTGCCCTCACCGAGTTGACTTATGCACACTCCTGCCTCTCCCATGAAACCATGGGTCATGGATGAGCATGGGCCACATAGGACGAGAAACACAATGTTATGCCTTGCATCCAGCTGTCTCCCTAAAGCCTCATGCAGTCATCACTTCTAGAGTTTGTTATTAACTCATGATCCACTGGGATTATGGGTGTGAGTGCTGCTGGGATTATCAGTGTGAGTGCTGCTGGGATTATGGGTGTGAGTGCTACACCTAGCCTGGGGCATACAGGCTGACTGAAACTTAAGGGAGACAGACTTGCTCTACGTAGCCATTGATGCTGTTACTCTCCCTTTTGCTCTTGCTGTTTTTGCTGTCTTCTGTTTTCATGAACTGCTGCTCTCTGTCATGTGCCAGTCTGCCTTGCAGCCAGCTGACTGTGACTGAAGCCTCAGTAACTATGAGCTAAATAAAACAAGACCCTTCCTTCATTTTGAGTATTAGGCACTTGTCCCAGCAATGAGAGAAGAGTGACTGAGACACACAGGTCATAGACTGAACCAGTGCACACAGGAAATAAGTGACAGTCCCAGTGGAAGATTTGGGGGAGGGAATAAAATGCCGAGTGTGACATTCCACCAGACTGCATTAAATTTGAGGCCACTGTACACTGATAGCTCCGACCTGAGTAGTTATTGTTTGGGGCTTTCAAAATATTTCTATTTTTATCCTTTACATGTATTACCTTCCCTTTAAAACATATCTCTCTCTCTCTCTCTCTCTCTCTCTCTCTCTCTCTCATTTTCCCACTTTGCATGTATGTGAGTCACTGTGGGCTCAATGATATTTTTTTCACTAGGGTATAATGTGTCTTTAAATTCTTTCAGGCAGGTATACACAACGCTCCTCCATTGCTGCCCAGATGCAGCCCAGAGCTCAAGGCTGTATACACACATGCACACACACATGCAAAGTCCTGCGCCACACAGACACTTCAGGAAGTGACGCGCAGCATGTCTGACAGCAGCCCTACAACACTCTGAGGGAACTGAACATGCCGGTCACCTCATGACCTTGTGGTGGTCTTTGTGTCACGTCCCAGCACATGATTCGCACACCTGTGCTGGTGATAGCACAAACGTGACATAGCATACAGCATATATCTCCTGTGCAGTACTCAATCATAGCAAATGACTATCGCTGGCTTATTGATTTATATACTTTTTAGTCATCTTTGGTGTCCTACTTCTTATGAAGTGCTTGCTGTCAGAGGGTTTGCCCTGGCCTGCTGACTGCTGCCTCTTGCAGCTGGCGTTTCCCACGTTTCCTGATAATGACTGTGCGTTTGCGTCCAGCAACTGAGCTGTGGTCCATGTCTGTGTGGCTGAAATTTTCTGATGCTGCAGAAATCCAGGGATGAAATTTAGAGAGCCAGATCCTGCCACTAAGCGACACATGACTGGGAATGGTGGGGGATCGGATAGAAAGGAAAAAGAAGAAAGAAATGAGAAAAGAGATGGTCTGTCTAGCTAGCCCAATTACCAAGAGACAAGTGGATACAGAAAGAAACACTGGACAGGAGCAGCAGCCGCTAACTCCCGAGCTCGCCTGGAACCCCTGCGCCTCTGTGCCCTTACTCCGAACCATGTGGTCTGCTTCCTTCCCACACTCTTCTTCATTAGTTCACTTTCATTCTTCTATACAACTTTCTTCTCATCCTCTTTTCTGTATCACAGTGTAGCTGTCTTTCTCTTAATGGTCATCTGGTACATATGACAGTTGAAGAAAATTGAGGAGTGTTTTCATCTTCTAAATTGTCTTCTAAATTTGTCTACTGAAGACATCAATTTATGTTTTTAGAAAAAAGTACAGAGGAATTTAGTAAGAAGAGTGAAATTCAGGTACTTTTTTTGTAAAATTTAGAGCCTACCTAACCCTTTTGCTTCTACAAAAAGCAAAAGGACATTTTATGTATTTAGATACATACAGATATTTTTTGAAAAGTCAGGGCAAGGAGATTTAATGAAACAGTGAACTAAATCACATGTGCTTCTTAAAGACAGACACAAAATCTTAAGTGTCCTCAGTAAAAATTCACTATCATGCACAAAGCACATTCTATACCAAAGGCTAGATCCATTAAAAGATAACAAAAAGGTTTGCTGTTACAATGATAATCTCACATTATATAAAACTTTTCAATGCGAAAGCAGAGAGTGAGAAGGCTTCCAGGGATGATCTAACAAACCTCTCTGCCTTTTGATATGTGGCAAGCAAAAATTTTAAGCATTCAAAATGTAATCACATTGTTTAAGATTACATAATTCTGGGTGTATGGGCAACTTGGGAAGAGCATGATTTCTGCTTGTAGATTTTACATGTATATTACCATATTTCACTCATATTTCATGTTATTCTTTATAGAATGATGTAAGCAATTTATCATCTTTACACTTTCCCCAAGTTAAACTAGTATATGTTTGAATTACATGAGCACACCCACCCCAGGGTGCTGGGAGCACTGACGCCTCCTCATTCTCTTTGCTTTCAGGACCCCTTCCCTCTTCCCAGCCCTTTTTGGGTTCCCTTCCCAGTCACAACAGATCTATCTTTCAAAACATTTTTATTAGTACATGTTTGCAGTATATAATGTTAGCATTCCCGCAGAGAGTTGGTGATACGTCTTGATTCTGTCTGAATCTCATCTCCCTCTCCACCTTCATCTCTTGAGGCTTTCTCCATGTGGAAAGGGTCTGTCTCCTTACTCCCATATGATGCTTTGAAGTAAATATTCTTTGAATTTGTCTCTGTAGTTCTTGGACTTACTCTCCAATCTGATATTTTAACCATTAATTATATTTCCTCCTTATCAGCCTTTATTGTAGAAAATTTATTTTAAATATCAATGTCAAAATCAGCTCTTGGATTTAATTTTTCCTTTATATGTTGAAATTTTAAGCATAACTGCTCTATTGAAAATCTATAGATACCATAAGTACAATTCTAGTTTTCTTTAATGAGGAATAGATGCATTTTAGAATATATTACATTTACCTATCATAAAATCTTCCACAAATCCTGTTCACTAATTATTTCTCCTTGATTTAATGAATTTTAGAACCAATTTGTGACTTTTATTATGGTAGTTGACACTGAAGTGTAACTTTTAGCTATAGCATCTCAGTTGAGGGCTCAGCTATGGTTTTCAATCCTTCTTAAATTACTACAGAAACAGCAACAAGCTAAGAGATATTTGGAGTAAACAAGACGTGAGGGCGAGCTGCACAGAAACACCTGCCTGCTGACCCACACCAGGCTAGAGCCCTGCTTATCAGAGTGCTATGCACCCTCTTCCAGTCAGTGTGCTCGCAGGAATGTGAAACCAAAATTACAACACAATCTGTCTTAAGGACAAACTTAGCAATTAAAAAATGGAAAATTCCCCTAGCACAACCGCTGCTTTTGCAAGATATACATTCTCTCCCTGCTCCGGTTTGCGTCTAGTTGTCACCCCAAAGCCTTATGCAATCATGAGGCTGGCTTCCAGAGTTTATGACCAACTCATGACCCAAAGGTGAGTAATCTGTGTTACAATGTGAAGAGGGAAAGAGGCTTGCGAGAAGTCTCCAGCCCTTGCTCTGTGCTGCTTTCCGCTGCCATCAAGCAGATGCCGTGAATCATGCTTGCCCTCTGCCTTGGAGCCAGAAGCGTACGGACAGAAACCTGCACTAGCTGTGAGCTAATCACGCCTTTCCTGCCTTCAGTTTGGGCATTAGGTATTGTGTTCCAGCAAGGAGAGAGGAGTAACTAAGCTACTCCCAGCCCTGTAATTCAGCCAAGTGCGTTCGCCTGTGTTGTGTGCTGCTGGTCATAGTTCCTGGTAGGAAAATGCACATATTGCCTCCGCAGGTTGCCACCTTCAAGCAGTTTTAGACTTAAGTTATATTTTAACAATATTTGATTTAGCATACAGGATATAGAAGTATAGTATTCCTGTATTCAATTATATGCACTATAATTATGTTCTTTTAAATTCTACCATGATCCATTTTCATAATAAAGAAAATTTTAAAAAAAGAATATATCATTTTCCTCACTCACTGATTTATTACAAATATTCATGAGCTACTTGTTAGACCCATGTAATGTTCCTTTGAATTTTAAAGTCTTAAAATCTTAGTACATGATACATTAGCTATAGTGTATTATATACTACATAATTAATTTAAATATTATCAAAATATATAGTATACTTTCTAAATGTTGTATACTTCCATAATGTCATTTTATTCAAACATAACTCAATTATTTTTGCCTGGTGGGGCAAGGAGAAAGAGAGAGGAACAGAAATAGAGCCAGAGAGACACACACACAGAAACAGAGACAAAGAAAATATTAAAGAAATTGAGACATTGCAGTTTTTGCATGAGAGACACAGACAAAATAGGACATGACAGGAGAGATAAACTGTTTTAAGAAAAATTTTATAGCACAAAGAAAGACGAATTCTTAAGAATAGCATTATCATTCATATAAATTATAAGAAACAACTTACAAGTGATGGAATATTTTTCTACCAACTCAATAGCACATGTGTGTTAAATCTGTCTGTCTTTTATGACTTCCATTCAAGGAGGTATCAAACACAACCTACTTTGCTGATGGACTTTTTAAGTTAAGAAGAGAGCAATTATTTTCCTTCAAAACCTCCCCTTCTGGCCTTTGGTTACAAATACATAAACCACAGATAGCAGTACATGTAGGTGCTCTAAGGGTAACAGGGAAATTCCTACTCCTGGGAGAAACTAAGGGTGATTCATGGTTTTCTCTAATCCAATATAATGACTTTAAAATATAAATTATGAGAAGAATTTTTTAAAGTATGTCACTGTGGCTTGCGATTCTCATTTGTTATTTTAACATTAATACAAAATATGTCTTCTCTTAGAAAGTAAAGATCTATACCCTTCATGAAAGTACAAAAGACTGATAAAAACAGAACCCAGGATACTTATTTATATTTCAAAACATGTAAGATACATCCTATTA
>NDGN011354835.1:2365-13980 GCA_002564285.1 Tympanoctomys barrerae | reverse complement strand
GGACCTTCCAGAAAGGGTGTGTGTGTGTGTGTGTGTGTGTGTGTGTGTGTGTGTGTGTAACTGAGGGAGCAAAAGACAGAGAAAAATGTTCTGTGTTTACCCTCCCATGGACCTTCCAGAAAGGGTGTGTGTGTATGTGTGTGTGTGTGTGCACGCACGCGTGCGTGCATGCACACGTGCATGTGCATTTCCATTTGCAGGGAGACTCAGGAGGAAAAACTGGAGGTAGGTGTGGGCAGAGCCCTCCCAAGAATTCCAGAGACTTCGCACCCTCTTTCTTAGGAGCATCTTTGCTTCCTTTGACGGCCTCCTTCTCTGCAGCAATAGCTCCATGATAGTCTCCTTGGCAGTCTGCCAGAGGCTGTAAGCGTACAGAGAATTGTGTTTTAATAGAAGGCTTTACCTCTGATACAGATTTAAAATGAGGAAGAAACTTTCTGTTCCTCAGCCAGAGTGAAATGCATTTTGCTTCTTGTGAAATGCAGGTGATTACAAGCTCATCTTACATAATTTTATTATTTTCAATTGCTGCCCGTCAGTCTCAGGTGATGGGCTCCTGGGAACAGAAAGGAGGCAGATTCTGGGTGATGATTAGAGGGGAAAAAGTCACCCAGTCATTATAAAATCGCACAGAAGTTTAGAAAGGAGAATAATTATCTTTGTGACGATGATGTTGAAGATCATCAGAACCTGCTAAGCTCGACATGCAGCAGTGAATTGAAGACTGTTTAATGGCCTCTTAGAAAATATAATTTCACTTTAACAAAGGGGTAATGTTTGAGATTTTTTAAAAATATATATATATTTACATCTAATGAAAGAATTTTCTTGAATAACTACATTTTGAGAAATTTCCAGCACAACAGAGGTGGTCCACTGTCACGCCCACAAGAGGGCATTTTCTCACCAAGTACTATGAGAAACTGTGTGTGAAGGGCTGCCGGGAGCAGGGGAGGGGGCGTTAATGGGAAAGGGGTGTTAATGGGAAACCTGCTTGCAATTGAGTTGTATATCTGCTCCTACTTAATGTGTCCTGCCAGCTCATGAGCCAGCGCTACTTTCCAGGAATTCCGCTGTGTTTACTCCCTCTTTTTAAACATATTTTTCTCTCAAAGACTGGGGCCCAAAGGAACCCTTTACGAGATACCACATGGCACTACATAGCCAACCCCATCAAATTTGGGACCACATTTGATTTTCTAATATTTTAAGACTCTGACCAAAGTGCAGTGAGCCTGCCGCCTTCCCCACCTTTGTTTTCTTAACAGTGATTTATTGAATACCTGCCCTCTGTCATCACTGAGCCCGGCCAAGCCTGACCTCATGAAGCACACATTTCCCACAGGAAGATTTGTCATAGACAAAAGTGAAACAAACACAAACTGGTAACTTGGAAAATTATAAATGATATGAGGAAAAATAATCAGGATAAGAAAAAGAATAGCCATGTTGGATTGAATAAGGCTAAAAACAACACCAGAGAAGCTCACCCCCCATCACTGCAAAAATCGATAGCATGCTTATCACCAACAACAAGAACATACGACAGTTAAATAAATGTGTTTTGGGAATTTCACTGGACTGTGTAGAGCTTTCTCATTTCCCTTGGGCTATGATGATTTCATCCTGGAGTGGTTCTCTTAGGGACCAGCATTCAGGTGGCTCCTGCTCTTGGGCCTTGAGTGTCGTGGCTGTGAGCTGCTTGGGCTTGTATGACTGGTATCCCACAGTGTGGCCTGGTCATAAGGGTCGGGGACAGCGTAGACAACACCCTAAGTAGGATCTGTGGAACTGAATGCTGGTCCCTTACCAGAACCCTGGAGACTCTGGGGTTCTTGATGGGAGTCCAGTTGCACAAGAGCCTCAGTGTATTAGAGACCTGTGTGAGAATTTCTGGAACCAAGAATCAGAGCTGTACTTGAAACTTGTACGTTGGGAGATTGGGCAGTATGGCCTGAGCGGAGAAAGAGTGCTTCGTCGGGGGAGGGAAGTCTTGAACTCAGCCTTAAAGGATGGGGAGGCATAAGGAAAAGGAGTGTGGGATTATAAGTGATGTGTTCATTTTTTTAAGTTAATGTGGAATGCATTTTGGTAAGTGAAGCAATATCTATTGTGGGACAGTTTCAGGCATGGCAAAGTGTTAATCTCTGAAAACCCTCTTGTCTAGTGATGACTCGTGTTAGTATTTCATTATATTTTTTCCAATCTTTTGTGCATTTGTACAATATTTGGAACCATCTTACATATGAAGATTTTCCTCTCTTTTACTTTAGTATTTGACAAATATTATCCCATGTCATTAAAATTGTTCTTAAATATCATTGTTGAATGGCTGCTCAGCTATTACAGTGGGAATTCCCATTCTTCATCCTACGGCACTTGGTGATTCTATGCATCCTTTGCTTCACAAGTTTGGTATTGGATGGATCTGTCAAGCCCTGATCTGATAGTAATACAAGGCATGTCCCTTTATGCACACAAGTCTGGCTGCATATGTCAAGTGAAGGTAACAGTACCAAGCTCATAGAGAGTTGTGAGAGTTACATGAGATCATATTTGGATAGAGTTCTAGAAATAGAATTACCTGTTTGATTTTTTTAATTATATAACTTTCCAATTATAAAAGTAATGTTCTTTGTGGAAATTTTTAACAAAAAGAAAAACCATGCAAATCTCATCACTCAGAGATTAAAAAAAACAATTAACATTTCTGAATCTATTATTTGTCACTTTTAGCAAAATTGGGATCATACTGCATATTCTATCTTCTGTTTGTTTCCCCTCTTAATCTTGTATCGATTTTCCCTTGTCATTACTTATTCAGAAACATTGTCTTAGAAAGCTGTCTTTCATTATATTCCATTATATTACTGTGTCATATTTTATTTAACTAATTTCCTATTATGGGATATTTAGATAATTCAGTTATTTGCTACTCTAAATAACATTGCAGTAAGATATTTTTGAGCAAATGTGTGTGGACATTCAGGATTATTTCCTTAGGATTAACTCCTACAGCTGCTTCTTACCACATCAGTGGTAGGAATGCACTGAAGACAATGATCTGTATTGCCACACTGCTCCCAGAAAAACTGTGCTTTTGTACTGTCCCATAAATAGTGTATGAACCCCCAGTTTACTTCACTCTTATCCATTATATATATTTTTAAATTTAATCTGTTAGGTGGGTGAGTAATGATGCCTCGTGGCCTCAATTTGTACTTCTTTGATTACAGTAGGCTAGAACATTTGTTTCTGTGTATATTGACATTCCTGTCCTTTGCCTGTTCTTCTATTTATATTTATCTTTTTTCTTATTGATTTGTAAGAGCTTTTTATGCATAAGAGGATATTAACCTTTTGGTGTAATGTTGGAAGTATTTTTCGGTGCTTGTAGTTTCTCTTTTAAGTTCATTTATGGTTTCTTGGTTGTGCAGATCCCTTTATTGTGCATGTCCTGCTCATCAGCTTTTATTTTACATTCATGTTTCCTCTTGTTTTCATGCTTAGAAAATCTTTCCCCTTCCTGGCTTTAGATGTTCATTCATTTGCATTGCTCCTACTTGTTTCATGATTCATTTTGTAGATTCAACTTTTTATTTGGTCCTCTCATTTTGTTCTAAGATATAAGAAGAATTCAACTTTTTTCTTAACAGCTAATTCTTCCTATTCTGTTTGGTAAATGATCTTTCTTTCCCAGCTGATTTGAAACGCTACCTCTTTTATGCTCAGTTCTTGTAGGATAGGGTGCTTCTAAGATGTTTTTTGTTCTGTTCGGAACTGTTCCTAAGGCACATTGTTTTAATTGCAGAAGTATTTATTTTGTGCCTTAAAATCTGGTTGTACAGATCATCTTCATTATTATTTTCCAGAGTGGTTTTGGCTGCTATCTCTGACACTTCTAGTAGCACAGATGAACTCTAAAATTATTTATGCCAAGCTGTATCTTGTTGAGTTTGCTGTACATGATGCCCGTCTGAATGCAGTGATAGCTGTAAATTGATTTATCTTGCCTGCAGTATTGAGTCTTCTCATTCAGGAATGTGGTTTTCCATTTACTCCCTGTTTATTTCAGTTTACTTTCATATCTCTCTGTAAACATCAGTGATTTTCCTCATATGAGTTCTGCGTTGTCCTTAAAAACACCAGCCCTCGATGTTGCATATAGATGAGTAAGATCTTTCTGTCCCAAGTGTATTTTTGTAATGAGTTATCACTGGCAGATATGGAAGTTGTTAATTTCTGTGTATTTGTTTATCTCTTTGGGTTACTGGACTTAAGGCTGGAACTGGGTTTTTGAACCATGCTGATTATTTTGCTGAAAGATTGGGCATACAACCAGGAATGTCTAGGACAGCATATATTACCATCTTTTAAAAAAATCTTTATTTATTTGGAAGAAAATGGCTTTGCATTCCTTATGGATTATTTCAGTGAAACTGCATTCTGACTCTGAATTTGAGTTCTTGGAAATGATTTGGGACATACAGTGTCATGTATAATGCTTGCTTTTTTGGGCTCCCCAAAGATAGTAGACAGACATGATCTATTACCATGAACAGAGCGAGAACAGTCTTCGCATAGGCATTTGGGTTCATAGTCTGCCTTGTGGGGAAATGCAAGGGGCTGAGAACAAAGAAAAATATGAAACCTAGCTCCAGACTCACGTCCCAGGCTGACCGGAGAGAGCCTGCTGTGTTGACATAGGGTTTAATGTCACCCAAAAGCCCACTCACAGCTACACAAACATGAGTGTGAAGAAACAATCAGATGTCATTTGCCCCCATGTTGGTACCTGGAAGACACTCAAGACTTCCGTTCACAGCACAAAGCTAACCCCTGGAAGTGAGCAAAGCAGAAGAGAAAGGCAGGCCAGAAACACGACCGTAATATTGAGGCGCTTAATTCTCAGCAGCTGCACTAACTCACATCATATTGTCATCTTCCCCAAATTAAGGCCTCTCTTTTAGTTATAGAGGAAGGAAGAATTTCTCCTACCCCGATTCTCCTAGCATATGGCTGGAGGTGGGGGCGGAATCTCCCCACGTCCCCACACAGACAGCTTGTGAATGTACTGATCGTGTGCATTTCCTCCGTTGGGCGAACAACTCATCTTTCACTCTTTGCTTTTTATGCCAGTTTGGGAAAGTTGTTTTCTCCTGCTTGAAAATCTTCCTTGGAAGGAATATGTTGCCATCAGCAATTCCTCTGTGTTGTAACTGTCTCCTATGAAGCCAGACTGTAAGGCAGTGTGTCGTCCCTCAATGGAACCCAAACCTATTATCCATGGCTCAACAAATATCTGAGTGCCTTCTGTGTGCCAGGCATTGTGTGTGTTGCTGGGACCAGACAGGGAGCAGAAACAGGCCTGGTTCTTTCCCTCACAGAGTTTACAGTCTGGTGGGACAGAGAGATGTTGTATGTAATCCAGCAAGCAGTAGTGAATGCTACAAAGAAAGGTAGACTGTGGTGCTGTTGCAGGGAGCTTTGACTCCTCATCTCAGCTTCAGGGAGTGGGTGGTGACTGATCTGAGATTTGAAAGAACTGTTTAAAGGATCTAAAGGGAAGGCGAGCTAGGGGGGTGGGAGTAATAGGTTCCAGGCAGAGGGGACAGATGTGTAGGAGAGCGTATGGCTCATTCTCAGAAAGGTAAGAAGGCCAGAAAGGTTGGGATTGAGAAAGGAGGAGAAGAACAGAGAGTTAGGCAGGCAGGCATCCATCGTGAAGGGGCTGGAAAGCCGCATGAAGGATCTTTGTCTTCATTGTAGGAGAACAGACTGATTGGGGTTTTTTTAAGGGTGTGACACCTTTGCACAGATGGCTCTTGCTCCCATGTGGAGCCTTCTCAGGGAAGATACAGAGTATAGTTAGAGATTATGCAGGAGTCCAAGAGTGAGCTGAAGGCAACAACTAGGGTTTTGAGGTGATGGATGCACAAATGGAGAGGGGCCAGTGGATATGAAATAAGGAAAGGCCTTCATGTCTCCAGGCTTTAAAAAAGCAGATGGGGAGATTGTTCAGCGGTCTAAGTGCCTACCTGGCAAGTGCAAGGACCTAAATTTGATCCCCCTGTACTGCATGCTCTGCCAGCCCTGGATCCCAGGTACGCTGCGCTGACCACCAAGACCAGGCATGGTGGCGTACACCTGTAAGCACAGCCCTGAGGAGGCTGAGACAAGAGAATCACTGTGAGTCCGAGCTGCATAGCAAAACCCTGTACCAAATAAATAGATGAATAAAAGATTTTTTTAAAAAAAGAAAGAAAGAAAGAAAACCAGATGGATGGAATGCCATTGTTGTCACTGAGGATACTGGGAGGATATGAGATGTTGGAGAAAAGTTTGGGGCTGGGTGTGAGGGCTCCTACAATGTGCCGGGTAAGCTGCTTGAGTTGCTTTCATTAGAGGACAGGTTAGGTTTAGAGAATCCATTTTGAGGAGTCATCCACATCAGTTTTAGGAATAAGAATCTTAGAGGTAATGGACAAACTGTTGTCCCCCATCCTCCTTGGACCTTTTGCCTGTTCTTCCTCTCTTCTCTCTGGCTTCCTTATATGATGTTTTCTCAGGAAGGCATTTCCTATGAATCCTCTACCACATTCTGGCTGGGTCAAGGCTGGAGCTGATAAAAGGGGCTCAGATAGATAGCCCACACATCCAAATAGTCCCATCTACAAACTTACTCTCCAGACTTGAAGTATCCGCAACTTTAGGGGAGTCTTGCTTCCTTCCCAGCCTTCCCCTTCCTTAGTCCCTCAGTGCCAAGCTGTGGACTTTAGAATACGTTGTCTGATCATTTTTTTTATGGGCCAATAAGAAAATTAAGTTTTCTTAAATTTGACATCATTTAAACAGTCATGCATTCAATAAATATTTATTAAATGTTTATTAAACTCCTTTCATGTGCAAGGCACAGCAGCACAGATCAAAATGGAGAGGAAAACATGGTCATACCCCTCCCTTACCTAGTGGAGGGAGCAACAGAAAAATCATAAGGGGTTATAATCTTCATATGACGTGTGCCATAGTAGAGGGATTTGAGAATCTCGGAGGCCAGGTGAGAAGAGGCCGTGCAGGAGCATGAGGACAGAGGTAGGACAGTGTTCCTGTAGCAAGGGGTGTGGGCATTTGGGGCAGAAGAAGCAGGAGGTGTGTGGGGGCTGAAATGGTTTCCACAACTGGAGTCTGAGTATTGGAAAGGTGGTGGGGGGGGAGGGTCAGGGTAGAACACAAGGCCCAGGTGACAGAGCATAGAGCATGGGGTGGTAAATACAGGGAAGTGGGTCTGACATCTGAGCTACCAAGGCAGGTGGCATCCAGATGGGGCTGGGCCTAGAGCAGAGTGGAGAGGCCAGCCACATTGCTTTCTGGTGTGTGCCAGCCACATTGCTTTCTCTCCCTCACCTCTTCCTCCTGTCAGGAGATGAAATGAGACAAAAATATTCTCATTCTTGCATTGGGAAATAAAGGTTTGGCCTTTAATTCAATAGGTACTGCTAGTGCTGCTTCCCACTTCATAGACAGGAAAATGGCAGTTCACAGCATCTGCCATGCTGTGATTGCTTCTGGAGGGTTCTCCTCAGGCTCTTTTGGCAACATGGAAGTAGATTGTATCTGAATCACTTAGGCCAGCACATGGGCTCAGTCTAATAGTTGATGACCTGTGGAGGAGCCAAAATTTGCATCATGGATGTTTTCTGACTCACGTTGCCATTGGCATGACCTTTAGCTCCCCTTAGGCATGTCTTGCTTCCAGGCTCCTCAGGAAATGTCACAGGGCTTTGACCTAAGACAGCTGGGGCTGGGATGTTGTGGGGTTGTTGAGTGACCAGGTCATGCCTAGATCTGCTCAGAGCTTGTCAGTTGTTGAATTTCAGAGAACAAGTGCAAACAAGTTCATGGCATTGTTCTCAATTCCGGTCCCAACAGTGCTGATGATTCCTGAGCCAGGCCTTCATCAACCTTCTTTAGTTATCTGTAGTGTCAAAAGTTGTCTGCAGCCTGGGCATCTGTAGCTGCTGATGAGCACAGGATGAAGAGGTGAGAATCCACCCTGACCAGTGTTTGAAAGTGAACAAATGGCACCAGAAGCCCCAAGGCCCTCTCCATGGCTGAAGACAGGCAGTAGGACATAAGGCTCTTGGTCGTGGGGCAAATAGGGCCTAGAAACCCCCACTACCACCAAGGCTCATGATAGAGCTGTAAGAATGGAAATGGGTGGGGGGTTTTGTCAATCAGAAGTATCTTGGAAGGTCTTTCACGCACTTGGACCTAGATGAAAGCATTACATAGAATCCAGAGCTAGTCATGCAGCATTGATTAGGAGTAGGAAAAGCGTTGGGTACCAGGCATGGTCCCGTGTGTGGATCAGAGGCAGTGCTGCAGAAACCTTCATGTGGCTGCCCAGTATGAGAATCACTTGCTTCCTCTCCAGGAGGCCTTCTGCCCAGCGTCCTTTCACAAATGGGCAAATGGCCGGTGTGGGCCTGTTGAGGGAGACAGCTGGTTTGTGCTGGCTCTGGCTGCCTTCTCCTTCTGCTGTGACTGTTTGACTGTTTCCAAGTCACCTTTAATGTTGTAAACCACTGCTTGTCATTTTGCCAAAGTCCTGTGCTCTTACTTAAGCATGATTCACGCACTGGATGTTTTTGACATTTGAAGATTACTTGGTTCTTTGGGCAATTTTCTTGTTTGCCTTCAAGAAAATGCCTGCAGTTCTCAATTTCATTTGGGGGAAAGGTGAGGCCCAGGAAGCATGTAATGAACTGGCTGAACTGTGAGGTATTGGGCCCAGTGACTTGTGGGGTAGAGCTGAGATGTAAGGCTTTTGCTGCTAAGAGGATAAAGACAGCTCCTCAGCCTCTTCTTATCAGTCACTTGTAAGTAAAGATAATTCGTCTGCAGAGTCACACTGCCATTGAGCTGCCAGAAGCCACTGCTGGGGCCAGCCTATGAGTGGGGGGGCCACATGTACGTGAAAAGTACAGCTCCACTATTTCTGCCCCAACAGTGCCCACATGTTGTGTGTGATACTGCTTCCATGTGGCAAAGGACTTCCCACGCCAGATCCTGGACGTGGTTGTCACGGTATTGTTCTTTCCACTCCACTGAGCCAGGACTGCCATTACTGAGGAGAGGTTAATTAAGAATTCATGTAATTATCCACTTTCTTATTAAGGTCCATCTCTCTCTTCCCCCTCCCCTCCCTTCTCCAATGCCAGACTAAGTCAACACCACTGGGCAGATCAAAAAAGAATGACCTAATGCTCCCCTTGAAGGAATCTATGGACCTCATAGAGAAAAACCCAAGAGTAATGGCAAAGTTGTGTCTGTGTCTGTCTCAAAATGCTTATTCCTTTTTTTTTTCTTCATTGTTTTTTCAATTTAAACTGTCCATCTCCCTCCATGAAACCCAGGGCCAAACCTGGCATGGAAACCCTCACGTGGTCACCAGTTACCCTTCCTTCCTTCCTTCCTTCCTTCCTTCCTTCCTTCCTTCCTTCCTTCGTGTTGTCTCCCTTTCTTCCCCCATGATTCCATGTGAGGATCGTGGGCCCTGCTGTAGGTGAAGGAGCCAACAGACAAGGAGATGGTGAACTCTGTGGTCAGCAGCAAGGTCATTTCACTTGGCAGATGACCGGAGAAGAGCTCACAACTCTTGCAGAGGTCTCTGCTAACCGCACGCCCATGCCCCTCGCACTCCCAGCTGTGTAATTCCCTGGGTGGAGTCCGCTCCATTAAAGGACTGGAAAACGGAACTTGTGAAGATAGGACAAAGGAGAAGGATAATTTCATTTCACAAGAAAGAGGCTGAGGAGGGACTTAATTATCTCTGAAGGATCCTCCTATGGAGGACTGGGATGAGTTGTTCTCCATTTCACCAAGAGAGAGGAGACAAAGTGGATCTCAGGGGAAGAGGAAACTTTCGAGTTCGTTAAGGCAGGCCCTGTGTGGAGCACTCAAGAAGGCTGGGCAGGCAGTATGGATGGTATGAGAGGGAATTTGCTTAGAAAGAAAATGGTTTAAAGCAAGGAATTAACATGGACAAGAAAACTATAGCACCTTAGGCGTGGAAAAGATGGCTCAGGACAGGAGAAGCAGGAGTAGCAAGAAGTGAGTTGGCACTGACTGCCCTGCAGAGAGTGCAGACATCTCAGCTAAAGAACAAAACTGGGGGTTGGAGAGGCGATAGGGTGAGCTAGGCAACCTTGGCCTTCACTCATAGACACGGGAGCCATTGATGACATTTCTGTTTTAAAACCCTGTGGGGGAGCAGGGTAGTGCAGGCCAGTCTACTGAACCTTGCTTGTCTCAGACTGGTCTGCAGCCAAAGAACAAATACAGACATGACACCTTGAGGTGTTTGTTTGTTTGTTTGTTTGTTGTTTTAATAAAACTGAATATATCCCCTTTAAGTGCTGTCATTTATTCTGAGATGATGTTCTGTTGTTCAGGACTTTGTGTCGTGAGCAACAGAAACAATTCTGACTGGTTGAAACAGAAAAGGAGTTTACTGAAAGGATGTTAGGCAGCCCAGTGAGGGTGGAAAAGCAGCCTTCAAGGCCACACGGCCAAGAGTGGCAACCAGTCATCCCCAGCCCTGACCCCACAAGGACCCCCGCTGCTGCCCTACTGGTGAGATCTCCAGCTTATGCCACCAACATTGGCATCTGGTTAAAAGTATGTGTGTGTGAGTGGGTGGGTGCGCGCGTGTGCGTGTCCCAGTGGTGGGGTAATGAAGGTGATCAGGCTGCAGGGCAAGGCGGCCTTGGTCTGCGCAGAGAGGTGTTCCTAGGCCCAGGGCAGGGTTCAGAGGCTGAGAGCCCGATGGAACCACCAGACCTTCTTCTGTGTCTTTCCTCTTTGAGTGTGCATGTATGATGGTCAAAACCCTAGTCATGGTGGAGTAGAGATGGTTAAGTTGTTTGATGTTCAAAATATTATTGTCACTTTGCAAACTGTGAAGTTGGCAATCTGATGCCTATCCCCAGATGTTAGGAGAGTTTAGTAGCCCATGAAACCCCAAAGACTGTTACTTTGGTGCTAGAGCAGCAGATCCAGGGTCCATGTCCCAGGGCTGACGCTTATTAGGCAAGTAGAGGTGTGTGTATAGCATAGGGTTCTACAAGCCTGTTTCTGCTATGTGCTCCTCAGGGTTGTGGCATAAGGTATGAAAACCTGGGCAGAGTGCAGCTGCAGCAGCCAAGAAGAGATTTGTGACCCTGTTAGGCAGAGGATCGAAGCTGATCAAAACAGCTTTCTCAAGGACACCCTAGCATCTGTCTTGTGCCTGCTGGAGGTGTACCACTGCAGTGATCGACCCCTAGGATGTCAGGAGTCCCTGGGGAGCCGTGCTTATTTCTTTTCTGCTACATCATCTATGGTCTGAAAGGAAGTTGGCATGGTCCCAGACTCGGAAGTTCAAAAACCCTAAGCCCAAAGAGCACCACAAACAGCAATCTAGGTGCCAACCTTTGCAGAGGGGATTTTGTTGGTGTCCTAGGGCTATGGTTTGTCTCTCAGTCTGTCCGCCTGTCTGTCTGTCTGTCTGTCTGTCTCTGTCTCTGTCTCTCTCTCTCCCTCTCTCTCTCTCTCTCTCTTCCCTCCCTCTCCCT
>NDGN011354820.1:0-10064 GCA_002564285.1 Tympanoctomys barrerae | reverse complement strand
TCATAGTGATCCTCCTGTTTTTAGCCTCCCAAGCACTGGGATTACAGGTGCATGCCACCATGTTCAGTCTCAGTCACCTCTCAGTGTGTCCCATGTGGGGCCAGCATGGTAAGTGGTGCCGGGGATTGAACCCCAGTCCCTGTGCCTGTCTAAGCAGGTGCTTTAGTCCAGAGAGCTATCTGGCTGGCACTGAAGTTACTGTTTTAATGGGCAAAATTTCAGTTTGGGATAAAGAATAGCATAAGGAAGGAGAAAGAAGACAGCAGTGGTGGGTGGGTAGGACAATCATGGTGGACAGCTTCCTCTAGCCTAATATATGGATGATCAGAACCAATGAAAGAAATGAGAGGTGGAAAACAGAAAACATTTGAAGAAATAGCCAAAAATATTCCAGATTTAATGGGAATAATGCAGCGATCCAAGAAGCGTAACAAATCCTAAGTACAAGAAACAAAGAAAACACTAGTCAGGCATGGTGATGCATTCCTATAATCTCACCATTTGAGAGGTTGAGGCAGGAGGATCTTGAGGTCAGGATGGACTACAGTGACAGTGAATTCAAAGACAGCCTGAACTATATCACAAGACCCTGTAAAAAACAAACAAACAAAAAACATCGAGGCAACTCATAAGCCAATGTGCAAAACTAGTAATAGGGAAAATTCTTAAGGCCAGACAGAAAGGACTTGTTATATACAGAAGAAACAAAGATAGTATCAAATTTTCTATTGAAGCAATGAAAGTGAAACCACATCTTTAGTACATGTGCTGCCAAAGCGAGCATGGAAAGAGAAAAAGGAAAGAGAAAAAGCCTTGTTCATGTACAACTCTATACTCAGCAAAAAATACCTTTCAAAGGCAAAACTGAGATATTCTAGACATAAAAAAGCTGAGAGAGGGGCTGGGAAGATAGCTCTAAGGTCTAAGCACCTTCCTGGAAAGCACAAGGACCCAGGTTTGATCCCGGGTACTGGATATACCAGCCCCAGAACCCCAGGCGTGCAGTGCTGGCCCGAAACTAGGTGTGGTGGTGCACACCTGTAATCTCAGGGCTGGGGAGGCTGAGACAAGAGGATCACTACAAGTCTGAGCTGCATAGTGAGACCCTGTACCAAATAAATAAATAAAATAAATAAGATTGGATAAAAGAACTAAGACCAAACTATTATATGTTGCTTATAAGAAACACTAAAGATGGAAACAAGTTATAGGATGGAAAATAATATATGGTAATGTTAGTCAAAAGAAAAAATAACTTCAGAATCAAAGTAGCACTTTTCTTTCTTTTTTTGGTGGCCTTGAGCTCACCATGGTAAGGCTCAAAGCTGGCCACAGTCTCTCAGTGATCTTCCTGCCTCAGCCTCCCATAGTGCTGAGATTATAGCAAAACAGACTTCAAAACAAGGACTATTACCATGGACAAAGTTATCTGAAAGCCAGTATGCACCTACCAGACTGTATACCGCAAGAACAAGATTTCAAGGAAAAACATACATACAATGTTAGTCAGACATTTCAGTATTCCTCTCTTAACCACTGACAGCACAAGCAGGCAGAAACCCAGTAAGGTTATCAGAGACTAGAATGTCATGAGACTACTCAACCTGGTTGAGATTTATTTAGCATTTTACCCAATAATTGACAATAGCCATTCTTGGGCTGGGGATATAGCTCAGTGGCATCTGTGTGGCAAACCCAAGGTCCTGAGTTTGATTCCTGGTACCAAAAAGAAAAGAAAAAGAATATCCATTTCTGCCACATATACATGAATTTTTTTTTTATCAAGACATTATAAAAAAAAAGTTATACTGAAAAAAAAAAGAGTTTATATTTGGGGCCATAAAACAAGTCTTGACAAAGTCAAAAGTCTCCAAGTCACACAGAGTTTTTAGCAACAGAGTTAAATTAGAAATGAGTAACATAAATTCCTCAAGCTGGGCCTCATGGGCGTGTCTGTAATCCCAGCACTCAGGAGGCTGAAGCAGGACTGTGCCACTCCAAGACCAGCCTGGGCTACACAGTAAGTTCAAGGCCAGCCCAACTATACAGCGAGACCCTATATCAAAAAACAAATCAAGGGGCCGTGGAAATGGCTCAATAGAATAAGCGCTTCTTTGGCAAGTGCAAGGGCCTGAGTTCAATGCCCAGTTCCACCAAAAAAAAAACAAAAACCCCAAAACAAAAAAACCAAAAAACAAAAAACAAATCAACAAAAACAAGAACAGAAAACAAACTTAAACTTTAATCAAACAAACAAAAAAAATCAAGTTAGGTATGGTAGTGTACATTTGTAATAGCAGCATTCTGGGAAGCTGGTGCAGGAGGATTGCAATTTTGAGCCCAGTCTGGGCAATTTAGTGACTTAGTGAGATTGGCTTGAAATAAAAAACTAAAAATAGGGTTGGGAATATAGCTCAATGTCAAGGCCCTGGGTTAAATCCTCAGTCTGTCTCTCTATCTCTGTCTCTGTCTGTCTCTCTGTCTTCTAACCCTCCCCTCTCACACACACACCCAAAAACAAAACAAATGGAAATGAATTAATTCTGAACTTAATTATAATGAAAATACATATACCAGAATTCTTGGGACATTGCTACAAGACTTAAAAAAAGAAATCCAAGAACTGGATGCAGTGGCACAACACCTGTAATGTGAACAGCTGGGAGGCTGACACGATCCCAGCCCCAAGGTGAAGGCCAGTTTGAACTTGGTCTACATAATGAGACCCTATCTTAAAAAAAAAAAAAAAAAAAAAAAAAAAAATTAGGGCTGAGGATATAGCTCAGTGGTAGAGTGCTTGTCCTGTATAAGTGAGGCCTTAGATTTGAGCCTTAGCATAAGACATTTCCATCTTTTTTTATTTTTTGGAACAGGGTCTTGCTAGGTAGCTCAGGCTAGTCTTGAACCCACTATGTAGTCCCCAGGCTGACCTTGAACTTGTCTTAATCCTCCTGCCCCAGCTTCCAAAGTGCTAGGATTACAGGTGTGTAATGTCTATCTTGTTACTAGAAAAGAGCAAATTAAAGACATGCTCATCACTTAGCACTGTAGTAGAAGTTGCACCCGGCACAATTAAGCAGCAAATAGATATCTAGACTAGAAAAGAAGTAAACTTCTTCTTCTTTTTTTTTTTTTAACCAGGATCCAACTCAGGTCCTCATGTAGGAAGTAAAAATTTTTATTCACATTCAACATGATCTCCTATATAGAAAACATGGAATTACCAAAAAAAGCTATTAGAAGCTAAAAGTGAGTTTGGCCAACATATTAGACTATAAGATCAATGTTAAAAATCAATTGCATTTCTAAGTCATAGCAGTAAAAAATCAGAACTAATCCATACCATTTATAATAGTACAAAAAATAATGAAATACTTGAGAGTAAGTCCAACAAATGATGTGAAAAACTGATGCCATCTGCCTGTCAACTCAGTACTCTGAGAGGCTGAGGCAAGAGGATCACAAGTTTGAGCCCAGCCTGGTCAGTTTAGCAAGGCCCTATCCCAAAATAGAAAGGCTGGGAAGATGGCTGAGTGCAGACCCTGGGTCCAACGCCTGGCCTTAGGGGTAAAATATGAAAAACACAGGCCCTGAAGACGTAAGATACTGCTGAGAGAAAGTAAATGTGACTTAAACAAATGGAGAAGTATAACTGACTCATGGGTTGGGAGACCTGTTATCAGTTCTTTGAAAAAATTATCTAGAGATCCCACACGATTCCCAACAGAAACTGCAGCAAGTGTTCTGTAGAAATCAGCAAGACGATTTAAAGCCTCGGGTGGGAGTATAAAAGGCCTGGAATGGCAAAACCAACTCTGAAAACAAAGAGTGTAGCGTAATTGAGTTTAAGAATTATTATTATGTTGTAGTGCTATAAACAAGTATTAGCATACAACTAAACAGATTGGTAAAACAGAACAGAAATTTCAGAAATAAATGCACTCATGTTGATAACTGATTTTTGTCAAAAGCACAAAGGCAAAATGGAAAAGATAACTAGCCTAGAAAACTCAACAAGACCCTGTCTCAAAATAAAAAAATAACAAAAGGGCTGGGGACACAGCCAGTGCAAAGTCCCTGGGTTCAATCCTTAGCACTGCAAACAAAACAACACGGAACAAAACTAAACCATAGCCATTGACTTGAGAGAAAACCTTTGCAAAGTATTTGATAAGTGACTTGCATGCAGAAAACATAAAGAATTCTCAAAACTCAAATCATCCAAGATAGTGGACAAAAGATTTCAACAGATACTTCACTGAACTCAAGACATGAATGATAAATAAGCACATGAAAAGATGCTCAATGTTGTTACTAGGGAAATTCAATCACAAGATATGATATGCCTATTCAAATAGCTAAAATTAAAAAAGAGTAAGGAGTAAGCCAGGTGTGGTGGCCTCTGCCTATATAATCTCAGCACTTGGGAGGCTGAGGCAGGAGGATTGCTGAGTTTGAGGCCAGCCTCAGCTACATAGTGTGTTCAAGGTAGCCTGAACTACACAGCAAGAGCCTGTCTTNNAAAAAAAAAAAAAAAAAAAAAAAGTTAAAGAAACTGGAACTCTAGCATACTGTGGAAGTGAATATAGGATGATGCAAGCACCTTAGGAAAGAGCTTGACTACTGGGTTAAACATAGCTTTTTTTTTTTTTTAACACAGGGTTTCAACTATGCAATTCAGGCTTGCTTTGAAGTCACTACATGGGCTGGGGAGATGGCTCAATAGAGTAACTGCTTCCCTGGCAAGCGCAAGAGTCTGAGTTCAATCCCCAGTTCTGCCAACAACAACAACAAAAAAACCCTCACGCTTGAACTCACTACCCAAGCAGTTACATAGTTGCCTGGCCTCCAACTCATGGTGATCCTCCTGAGTGCTGGGATTACAAGCACGCAATACCACACATGGCTGGTAATAGTAACTTTATTGGTAATAGCTAATTTTTTTTTTTTTTTCCAGTACCAGGGATCAAACTCAGGACCTTGTGCTTGCCAGGCAAAAGTCACTTATGCCGCTGAGCTATATGCTATAATAGCTAAAATGGAAAGCACCCACGTCCAGGAAAGGATGAGCGGTTAAACAAACCTCACATGTTGGAATACTACTGAATTTAAAAAAAGGAATAGACAAAGTATGCTGAATGAAAGCCAGACCTGAAATGCAAACTAATTTATAATGATAGAAAGCTGATGAGTGGCTGTTCTGGGATGGCAGCAGAAACTTGGCTGTTCTCTCTATACTAATTGTCGTGGTGGTTTCATGAATATGTCAACTTACCAAACTTTGCAGTGTCATTTTACACACGCAGAAATATATATGCAAGTATACCTTCAAAGCGGTAGCCATAGAATAGTGGCTGGAAGGGAAGGTTGGAGTCCACCTGCCCCAGTTAATCCACCACACCTGTATGGACACTCAACAGGCTACCCCAACTGTCCAAGGGTGCTAAGAATCTATCTCTAAGGCACATTTTCTGTTATCTCAGCTCTTACATGTGAATTACAGCACCACTGTGAACATGAGAAGTGGGCCCACACATGGAAAGTGGAACAGGGTCTGGAACACAGAGAATACTCCAGATGAGAAAACTAAGGCCGAGCTGGAAGAGGTGAGGTCTACAGGCAACTGTTTTTGTTTGCTTTATAATGTTTTCCACAGGGGACTGCTTTTTGTTTTTGAGACAAGGTCTTGCTGTATAGTTCAGATTGGCCTTGAACTAAGTAGCCTGCCTGGGCTCAGTGAGCCTCCTGCCTCAGCCTCCCAAGTACTGTGATGATGTGTGGCTTAAGGAAGACAGCTCTTTTTTCATCACCCATTCTAGGTAATACTAGTGGGGCTGAAATCCACAGTATCTAGTACTCATGGGAATGTACTCTGTACCCCTGTATATAGTGATTGTCACAGATATACAACCAGGGCCAGACTTTTCTTGGGGCTTCCATATTGAATAAACATGCTGAATATACTGAAGTAGAGAAAGAATAGTGAGGCACCATGCATGCCCTTGCCTCACTCACAGGGAAAAACCACAGCTGAAAATGGCACTGAGTTCTGAGAAAGCACAGTGGAGAATCCTGACACTATCCTTTTCTTCAGGTCAGACCTAAAGAGAAACCAACAATATTTTTGAGGATCTATGAACCAATTAATTCTGTTTAGGACTTAGCTTAGTTTGATTTAAATTTATTTTTTTCTTAGTGCTAGATACTAAACTCAAGGTCTTGTGCATGCTAAGACGTACTCTACCATGAAGCAACATCCTCAACCACTAAGCTGACATCCCTTGCTGGCCCCTGCCCTTTGCTTCCCCTCCTTCCCTGTCTTGAAGATTGGAGTCCCACCAGTGCTGGAATCTGTTGCTTTAACTGAAAGAGCTACTCATGATAAAAGAGTATGAACTGAGTTGGCCATAAAATATTGGAGCTGGGATTCAAAACCAGGTTTTACATCTTCCAAAGCCCACACCTGATGGCCATTTACGGCTGTGGGATCAGAGCAGCCCTATTTAATTCAGTGTGGCTGGGGGACTGAGCAAACAGGAGAGGCTACAGACTTACACTCGGCAGTGAAGAGCAAGCGCCCAAAACCTAGCTAGAAAACCTGATAGGAGCTTCAAGAGAAACCACCCAGCACAACCCACATAAGGAAGCCATCAGGCCTTAGACCCTATCCCTGAAAAGTGATTTGAGACATAACAGCACAATGGCATTTTTATTTACAACAGGACCAAAAAAGGCAAACAGGCATTTTTTAAATTAAAAATGACAATGATTTAAAAAGTCAGAAAAATTGACAATGTTTGAAGACTTTGTGGAGTCCATTTCCCCACTCCCCCCAAAAAAGAATCTCTTATGGGGAAAAAAAATCCAAGATTTGAATGAACAAGACTCTGATGAGTCTTTTGAGAATACTTCTCTACTGCTTTGGCTCCTTCTCCAACCTGATTCTTGGTAGACACCGCATGGCACTGCGGAGTCACTATGAGGCAAGAGTCAGAAGCTCTCCAATTACACTGACAGAGCTGGCAGGAGCCCTGGAGCTGGGGCAGCTGGGTGTGTGGGCATTCCTAGCATAACCAGTATCCTGAGATTCGTCTCATGGTGGGTCAGAGCAAGGACAAGAGCCTATTATTTAAACCCTAATCCCAGGTGAAGTCTTCTAATTTAAGAGCCCGTATCTGTGACTTACACAGGTTGCCTGTGGCTGGGAAGCAGGGCTTTGCAGAAGAGTGAGGCTGCCACATAAGTCTCCTCCCTCCAGCTTGGGGACACTGGACTTCTTGCCTTTTCCTGGGAAATGGGAAGGAATGACAAAACTTCTCCCAGTAGTTCTCTGGGTGTCCCCAAAACACTCAGATGGGAGGTGGGGGCATGAGTCTGGCTAAAAGAAAAATGAGCAGAAATACAAGAGGCCAAGGGACATCAGAGAGAGAATGGCTCTGGCCGGCCACCTCAAGTAGGGGATGTTAGGTCTCTAGGCCTCCTTGTTCTTCCCTGGAAGTGAAGGTTTACCACCACCTTTTTGGAAAGATGGGCAGCCCCTGAAGAAAGAACTTGGGAGCAGTCCTGAGGAGCAAGGACCCTAGTGGCCTAGCCATCCCTTCCCAGACATAGACAGGTGAATGCTTGGCTCTATAATTTCATGGCTCCAGGTCCAGGATTTCTTGGCACAAGAACAGTTCATTGCAAGTCTCTCCTTTTCCTCTGTGGTGGTCAGCAGACTCTGGCTGCTCTGATGAGGGGTTCCTGCTGTCCTAGAGAACCCGCCCCAGTGCTTCCAGGGACTTTCCTTGTAGCAGCCTTGCTCCTGGTGAAAAGGTGGCTCACAGGGCTGGCTGGAAGCTCTACCTTGGTGGCCCAGGAGGAAGCTGAGCAAGAGAGAAGTAGGTGTGTGTGGGGGTAGAGGCTGCTTGGCACTGAGAGGGCTGTCCAGGCTAGAATAGCAGTGTCATGGTATCCGTGGCGAGGCTCAGAACCATCCCTGGGGCGCCAGCATCTCCTCTTCTGGTTAGTTGCAGGGTGGCCAACAGCCCTGAGGAACTGAGGTGGAGATGGTGACCAAACCCAGTATCTTGGTGGAGTTATCCATTCTGGATCCATTTGTTTAAGAACTAAGGGAAAAAAACCCAAACCAAAATAAACCTGAACACAGGTCAGAGTTCCTGCTAAAGGGAACTTTCTTAGCCCTGAAGAAAAAAACCCATAAAAAATTCGGCCCCCACAAAACTGGTATAAGATGAAGAAAACTGCAAGATTTTTACAGGCCCTCCCGCCCCCCACGCAGCCCTGGGATCCAGGAACACTGTGCCAGGAGTTATATTCCATATGAGCAGGAGTTATTTTATTTTGTGTGCCTGCAGTTCCCCACGCAGGGTGGCTTCCTGTCCAAGGACGGAGTGGGCCTGGCCACGGTCCCCCTCAATCAGTCTATCTTCACGGCAGCATAGATTTTGCGGACAAACATGTAGGCTGCATAGAAGCCAATGGTGCCCGTGAGCAGCCAGAAGGATAGGACCATGAGGGCTGTGTAGCCGAAGTACAGGAGTGAAGGGATGAACTCGACGATGTCCAGCTGGGGCAGCAAGTGAAGAGGGAAGAGATGGACAGATGCTTAGTACCAGGTGGCTACAGTCCCCACCCCCACCCCATGTAGTGGAAAAACTGCCACTTGTGAGGGAATGGGGCTCACAGACATGGCGAGGCTTCCCGTTTCAAGGCCTGTGGACTGCCTTGGACGCCCATGACCGCAGGGCCAGGGCCAGGCCAGAATGCTAGAAGCACGAATGACCAGAGCGGGACCACTCCCTGGTTTTCCAGTCTCTAGCACTGCACAGTAACACTCCTGGACAGCACAAGGTGCAGTGCAGAGGTGTCCAAAGCTCTGATCTTAAAGACCAGACAGTCACCATCAGCCTGCACTCCTTGTCTGACAATGCCTGTCACTTTTGTTAACATCTCATGGTGATATTTATCTTGGAGTGCCTCAGATTCCTTTGCGTTTGGGATTCTTTTGTGATGTGAGGGAGTTGCACTGCTGTGGTGTTTGCTGAGACAAATGGAACTAATTTGCAATTTTAGTACCAAGATGTGCCCAGTGTACCAGGGCCTGAGAGAAGCTTCTTCCCGGGCCTAGGGGCCACCAAGTCCAGGAGCTCAGAAGAAAGCAATACTCCAAGAATTCTGGTGTGTGTGTTTTCATTGTAATTACCTTCTAGTTTCTATTTGTTTTGTTTTTGGATTTGTGTGTGACTGGGGACTTAACCCAGGACCTTGACAATGAGCTATATTCCCATTCCTATTTTTAGTTTTCTATTTTGAGGCAGTCTCACTAAGTCACTACTTAAGACTCTCCTAAGCCTAAAGGGTGACGGTGCTATTTTGAGGCTAAATCCATCTCTCCTACAAAGTCTTGTGGGTACCAAAGCTAGGCTATCAGAGAGCACCATGCTTTGGGCCAGCTACAGTGAGCAAGAGGCATGTAACCTGAGCAAGGCAATGGGGCGCTCCCTGTGACCGACACAAAATGGCACAGAGACATTCTTAATCCTAAACTGTGGCACTGAAAAAGGAGACACTGGGGCTGCCTTCAGCTAGCTGCTTTCTACTTTGTGGCAAGATTCTGCTTGCAGACACAGAGCTAAGGTATGGACACAGAACTCTGGTATTTTTCAGATCCTGGATCGAACTATGCCTGAAGCTAAGATTCCAACTTCTAAAACTGTTCCTTTAATTCAGCTGACAAGTTCCCTTCCGGCTTAAGCCAGTAGGAACTGGGTTTTGGTCACCAGCAAATCACGAGAGTTCTAACTCACATAGAGGACTTATCTGTTGTGGATGATCCCCAGAATAGGACTACACACCTGAAGATGCAAGTTATATGGGGGCAGATGGCAAGGAAAATCCTTTGTAATGGCCAGAGCTGTCTGGAAGGAGACTGGGAATGTCAGAAATAAATATCTTGGGGCCTTGCCCGTTAGCTCAGTTCTTTAAGGGGCTGCTTCAATAAAGCAGTCAGGCTCAGATTGCTGTGGTTCAATCCCCACAACTCGAGCCAGCCAAACCTGCCC